>JAMAIG010000147.1:0-33165 GCA_023629715.1 Taiozyma sp. PG4208
ATGCTTCCCTGTGAAATAGACGAGGATTGGACATGAGTTGTGTCCTGAGACCTTTATCGAAATCCTTTAATTTTTAGGAATCTCGGTATGCTGCGGGTAACGCCATGAATTCGCGAAAATTCGAGACGTTATCATACTTTAGTGCCAAAGGAACCTGAGAAGTATCCGTTGTGAGCAGTTCAGTGGCAGTAGCTACTTACAAATCGCTTACCTGATGACTTAGTGTATAGCTGTTCAATTTTGTGAAGAAATGGTGATATTTGACTTGTATAAAACGCCTTACAAGTTGGTGGTGAAACACCACATTTTCAGCCAAAAAGCAGTAAATACTTTTGAAGGTGTATCGTGATCATCACTCATTTACTGAAACTTTGCGCCATTTGCTTTTGCTTATTCAGTAATGATCTCCAAGTTTTCCTCTCTATCAAAAATTCATTCTCTCCAGCTTTAGAGTTCAATAGTTGCACCGTCATCAGATCACCAAAGTTCTTATCTATTCTGGACAAACTCTGGGCACAGTAGATCAGCTGTAAGTATAGGCCGTCTCTTGTTGATGTTTCTTTGATCTTTGGTAATGAGTATAGTAGGATTGAAACCAACTGTTCAAGGACAGTGTGGACAAATTCAAAGAGTAAAAGATTTGATGTTTGTCTTTCTGAGACTGGAGTGATCAACGGTTCTTCAGGCTCTGCCTTTGATGGTTCTGTTTTGGATGTGTCATCTGGTTCTTCACAAATGACATCTGGTTCTTGAGATCCAGTTTGTGCCTTTTCATTTTCTTTGGTTTCAGTAGGTCCAGGTTCTATAAATTCCTGAGCTGATTTATCAACTTTGACCTCCACAAGCTCAATATCAACCTCACCTATATCGATCTCATCTACATCTGGGAAGATGTTCCTATAAGTCATAACTGATCCAAAACAATGCTCTCTTATCACTTCAATGCTTCGTTTCAGATACTTCTCATGTTGGCCGTTATCTTTCAATGGGCTCAATGAATCCAGTTCTGATTTTATGAATAGGTATCTAGCATGTAAAAGGATAGTTCTTAATTGTGAATCTGAGTCGTCAACTTGACTGAATGGCGGGATACGCCTCAAATACGACATGGTCTTGATGATTGATGATTGTTTTAGATTGGTCGTTAATAGTCTAATCAGACCAGTCAACATGTATGTCATTTCGTTCTTGATACCCTTCTCCGACTCCATGATTAAGTCGCTGTTGGGGAAACGGATCGCTAGTCGACGTGTATAGGAGGCAGTCTCCAATGCTTCGGAGTAATAACCAGCTTTTATACAAGCACTTGTCAACGATGGCAATTCCAGGATGTTGATGATTTGATTGATATTCTCTAACACAGTGGATAGGTTCTGGTTAGTGTTGATCTTTCCCAGTTGGTTGATCTTAGAAATAGTGGAGCGGAACGAACCAGTGGTCTTTTCATCGTCTTGTAAATCAACTTCTAGCTCCCGTAGATGTGTGTCTTCTTGATCCAGGTTCTCCAGCTTATCCTCGTTGAACGTAGACCAGAGGTCCCTGGACTCGTTGATGAATCTGTCCCTGAACAGTTGATGGGCCTCGCTTAGTTGTGTCTTGTTCTTTATGATTGAATCATGGGATGTTGTGATCAGGCGTTTCAGATTGAGTTCCAATTGGCGCTGTTTGGCATCGAGCTCAGCTATGTCCTGCACCAGTGTTCTTTCCACAACGGAACTATCATCCGATGGGGCGGGTGGTATGGAGGACAGGTACTCCTTGGACTCGATAGAGCTGACATTGTCCAGGTACTTTAGGATCTCATTGCGGAGGCTATCGTCGCCTAGAAGTGCAGTTATTTCCGGCAAGAGCCCCGTGGAAAGTTCGTGGAGCAGCACAGTCAGCGAAGCAGTGTCCAGCTCAGCAGCGACAGCTGAGGAAGACATCTTTAAGTGAGGACAATGGCAGTTCGAAATGGCCAAAACTTGTATAAACACGTCTCGAAAGGCAGCTATTTGACCGTTTTCTGCCATCTCAGGTTTAGGATTCCTCACCGCGAAATTGGTCGCTGTCATCACCGCGAAATTTCAGTTCGGGCAACAACGTTGAAATGTCTCCCTGTGAGAAGCAAGCACAAAATGAATGTTTTTCAGTGTTTTAACCTGGAAGAACCCTGAAAGAGGCCATTGAGTCATCAGTTGTGTCGTCATGGCTGAAGTGAGTGAATCCTTTGTCTTTGGCGTGCCTGGATCTCTACTAACGCTCCTTTCCGCAGCCTCAAAGCACGCGTACAACGAATTCTGTGCCTGGTGCTAATGGCAAAAGACAGGCACCTAGAGAATCGAATGGCTCTTCGAACGCTGCCAAAAAGACCACCAGAGAGCAGTTGGGGGAGAAGCCTTACAACTTGTCTGAACAGTCCTACCCGTGGAGAGAAATTGGCTCTTTCAACGAAGGAAGAAAGTTTAGTAAATCGTTTGTTGCCAATTCCGCTGCCATCAAGACATATGTCATTGAGACTTTGCTGTTTGACTTTTATTGGAACACCGGTATTATCATCGGGACCTGTTTCTTCTCATGGCTTATTGCCAGACTAAGATTCGGGATCTTGGGACTGGTGTTTGTTCTGCTGGGTACTGCCTCTGTCTACAAGGCTGAGTTCCGTCGTTTTGAGAGAAACGTTAGAGATGACATTGAGAGAATCTCGGCTGCTGAGAGATTGGAGAAGAATTTTGAATCCATGGAATGGATGAACTCCTTCTTGTCCAAATTTTGGGTTATCTACATGCCAGCCTTATCAGACACCGTCAAGACTATAGCAAACGAAACTTTGAAAGACATTGCTCCAGGTTTTGGTATCGAAGCATTAACCCTGGATGAATTCACACTAGGCTCAAAAGCCCCAAGAATCGACTCCATCAAATCATACACTAAGAAAGGTGATGAAGTTGTTGAATGGGATTGGACTTTCTCCTTCACTCCAGATGATACCTCAGATATGACCAAGAAGGAAATTGACAAAAAGGTCAATCCTAAAGTGGCATTGGGTGTTAGAGTTGGTAAGGCTTTTGTCTCCAAGAGTTTGCCTATCCTTGTTGAAGATATGTCTGTTGCTGGCCGTGTTAAGATCACTCTAAACCTCTCCCAAAACTTTCCTAACATCAAGATTGTCTCTGTCCAATTGCTAGAACCTCCAAAGATTGATTTTGCTTTGAAGCCAGTCGGTGGTGATACATTTGGTTTAGACATCATGTCCTTGATCCCTGGTTTATCCTCCTTGATCACGACCCTTATCAATTCTAACGCTGGTCCTATGTTGTATGCTCCAAACCACTTGGACGTTGACGTTGAAGAGATCATGGCTTCCCAATCCAACGATGCTATTGGTGTTGTTGCGATCACTATCAAGAGCGCTTCTGACTTGAAAGACACTATTAACCCATACGTCCAAATGTACCTTGAATCTGATCCTATCAAGTTAACCCGTACTGATGTCAAGGCACAAACCAAGAACCCTCTATGGAACGAGACGAAGTACTTGTTAGTTAATAGCTTGCAACAGAAATTACATATGGACCTGTACGACTTTAATGTCGATAAGAAGAAAGGTGAACTGTATGGTACACATGAATTTGAACTAGATGAATTGCTACAACAGGATTCACTTGTCGGTGTTGAAAAGCCCGTTTTGTCCGCTGGTAAGAAAAAAGCCTTAGCTCAGTACGATATTCGTTGGTTCCCTGTCATCAGCGATGAGCATGATTCAAGCGAAGAGAGTACCGAAGTTGATGCTCCAGACTCTGAAGTTGGTATTTTCAAATTGAAACTTCACCAAGCTAAAGACCTGGATGTTAGTTCTTCAATCACTGGTAAGATGAATCCAAAGGCTGAATTGTACATCAACGGTAAATTATCCAAGAAATTCAGAACTCTGAGCCTTGCTAATGAACCGACTTGGGAAGAGACCTTGGAATTGTTGATTACTCAAAAGTCCAACAATCATGTGAAATTGGTGATTTACGATACCAGCTCTGCTTCTTCTAATAAAGTCATTGCTGAATTGGAAGAGAGTTTAGATTCTTTGGTGTTCAACGTTAGAGAAGGTAATGATATCTTTAAGCTGTCGCCGCAAGGTCAAGTTCGTATCACTGCTGAATTCAAACCTCTTTCCCTATCTGATGTGTCCGGTTCTGCAAACTATGTTCCTCCAATTGGTGTTATTAGGCTACATTTGAGAGAAGCTAAGGATGTTTTGAACTTGGAAGCCATTGGTAAAGTTGATCCTTACGTTAAAGTGTTGTTGAACAGCAGATTGAAATATCAAACAGCTTTCCACCCTGATACTTTGAATCCAGTCTTCAACGAAGTTTTCTACTTACCGATCGTCTCAGAGACACCACATCTCACTTTGGAGTTGATGGATGATCAAAAGGTGGGTAAAGATCGTGCCCTGGGTTCCGTTTCCACTGAAATCAAAAAAATCATCAAGAAAGGTCCAAATGGTGCCTACTTGTTCTATGACGGTTCTGAAAAGATCTTGTCCCAAAAATTGCAACTTAAGAACAAGAAACCAAAAGGTGATATCTTTTACTCAATCTCATTCTTACCTGCCATTCCTGTCTACTCGGTCACTGAGTTGAAAGAATTGGAACAGAAGAAGGAGAAGTTTGCGGCTAAGGCTAAGAAACAAGAGGAAGAATTTGCTGCTTGGGAGGAATTGTACAAGAAGAATCCAAAAGATTATGAATGGATCGACATTCAAGATCTTGAAGAAGAGGATGATGGTACTTCTAAAGAGAAATTATCTCTAGAACAATTGTTAACTTACAGATCAGGTACTTTGGGCTTCCATATTGACAGTGGTAAAGTCAAGAAACCGGAATCTTTCATTCAAGTTCTGTTTGATGATCTAGCACCTCCTTCGTTTGTCTCCTCCAGAACTTCTGCCCGCAGTGTTCACCCAGAGGTGGGTGATGCGTTCATCCGTGACTTGCCAAACTCCAAGATTATCTTCAGAAGCACCAAGAAGGCCAATGTCAAGGAAGTCGGTCATATCATTGAAGAGTCCACTTACAATACTGTTGATTTATTGAAGAAAGGTTTCGAAAATGCCACCAGTGTGCAAATTGGTTCTTCTAGTCTGAAGATCAGATTTGAATACATTCCATCCGCCATCAAATTACCGCCATCTGAAACCTTGTTGGACACTGGTAGAGCCCAAGTTGAATTCTTAGATGCTGAGGACTTGACTGCTGCTGACCGTAACGGTAAAGCTGATCCATACGTCACTCTGAAACTTGGTGATGTCGAATTGTTCAAGTCAAAGGTTGTCAAAAAGACTTTGAACCCAACTTGGAACGAAGGTACAACAGTGCCGATCCCATCTAGATCCAGATCAGAGATTCAATTACAAGTTTATGATTGGGATAGAGCTGGTAAGAATGAATTGATTGGTGAAACGAAATTGGACATTGCTGAAGTTAAGCCATTGACAGCAGAAACTGTCACTTTCCAATTACAACCTAAGGGTACCGTTCGTGCCAGAGTCATCTTTGTTCCAGAATACATTCGTCCTAAGGTTGGTGAAGCTGAATTTGGTATTGGTCTATCTATGATTGCCGGTGCACCATTGAAGGGTGTTGGTGCTGCTGCCTCACTGGCCACTGGTGTTGCTGGTGCCGGTGTTGGTGCCGTTGGGAAAGGTGGTTCGTTGTTGAAGGGTGTCTTGGTCGGGAAGAAGTCAAAAAAGTCTATGGATCAACCAAGAAAGTCCGTTGATAATTACTCCAACGATGTCCAATCCTTGAGATCTGGCGCTTCCAAATCACGAAACAACTTGAATGGCTCTAGCGATGAGGGTGCTATTGCTGTTGCTCAAAAGCAACACTCAAGAACGTCATCCCAGGTCTCAACTTACACCACTGCTGCCAAAGGCAAGAAATCTGCCGAAGCTCAGTTGACTATCCGCTCGGGTACTAATTTGGGTAATCAAGCCCAATTGAGAATCTCTTTGGCCATCAATGACAAACTGAAGGAGATTTATCACACCAAGAACGTGAAATCTAGCAGTGGTGTCATCAGATGGGAAGAAGAAACCTCGTTTGATGGTCCAGTTGATGGTGAAGTTGTCTTTGGTGGTGTCATCCACCACAAGTTCTCCAAGGATCAAGAATTGGGTACTGCAAAAATAAAATTAAGTGAAGTCATTGATAACCCTCGTGATATCACTCTTGATTTGGGCCAAGGTCAAATTGTCGTTGCCTTCAGATACAGTCCTGAACCTGATGACGATGGTGAAACTCCCCCTCCTGAAGATTGGTGAACGACTTAACCGATTTCACCGACCTTTGAAAAAGATACTTCGGTCGTTTTTTGTTTTGTTTTGAATGATGTATAATACTAAGTCATCACGATGTAGTTATTGTGGACATTCCACATTTCGGGCACGATTCTAATGCACGATTTGATCTAGATCCAAGATTAGAACTTTATCAAGAAAACATCCAGACATCACAAATAAAATGCTGCCGCGAACCCGTTCTGTAAATGTGTCTTATTAATTTTTCAGGCGTTTTGCAAGACAGTCACAAAACTTCCTAGTGGGAACTTCGCGAAATTCTGTGGAGAGAGTTTTCAGTAATTTTCAGACTGTCCTCTCTTCGTAGTTCGGCAGGGAGAAAGTAATTTTCAGAACATTATTTTCTCAAAGCCCTAAACATCCGAACACCACGACTCGCATTCGAGGTTTTCAATGTTGAAAATTAATCAAGCGTATTAACATAGTATAATAGAACGGTCGTATTAAACACATACTTGAAAATGAGCGCCCAATTAGTGAGTGGAAAGCATGCCAGTGTGTCAGAGAGTATTGAATGAACCATATGTGTCGTTTTGAGCGTCCTTGAAGCTGAAGTTTTCCAGATATACGAGATGTTGAACTATTAATGAAATGTTGATGATAATCCCTAATGCACTCACATCAGAAGACATGCTGTGAAATTCAAAGGGAAGCAAGAGTCACCCCATATCATCCCAGCCCATGGAAATCTCATTGTGACTGTTTGTTTGTTCAATTTCGATCGACATTTGATCTAAACCCCAGAACCATGAAGTACTAACTAAGACCCAGGCTCCAAAATGGTATCCAGCTGAAGACGCTCCAGTCCCAAAGCAAACCAGAAAGACTGCTCGTCCACAAAAATTACGTGCCTCATTAGTTCCAGGTACCGTTTTAATCTTGTTAGCTGGTCGTTTCAGAGGTAAAAGAGTTGTCTACTTAAACCACTTAGAAGACAACACCTTGTTAGTTTCTGGTCCATTCAAAGTTAACGGTGTTCCATTACGTCGTGTTAACGCCAGATACGTCATTGCCACTTCTACTAAAGTTGACATTTCCTCTGTTGACGTTTCCAAATTCAACGTTGCTTACTTTGCCAGAGAAAAATCATCTAAATCCAAATCTGAAGCTGAATTCTTCGGTGAAGGTGCTAAGAAAGAAATCAAAGCTGACAGAATCGCTGACCAAAAGACCGTCGACGCTGCTTTATTAACCTCAATCAAGAAAACTCCATTATTAAAAGAATACTTAGCTTCTTCCTTCAGTTTGAAATCTGGTGACAGACCACACCTATTAAAATTCTAAGTTAACCTTGGAATTAAGATAGAATCCATACATCATAACTTGTGTAATAATTCGGGTAATTGAAAGATATATTTTATTCGTTTGTTATATGAATGAACTAATGTGAAAACCGGGCCTTTTGGAGGGTTGTAGCTGATTGTTCCAAGACTCTTCAGACTCTTTAGACTCTTTAGACTCTCTTTAGATTCTCTTTAGACTCCCTTTAGACTCATTGATGACTCTACCGTCATTACGTAATCATGTAGGGTCTGAATGTTTTTGTAAAATTTTCGCGGCTGAATTCTAATATGACTATAAGTCCCCATTTTGCCACTTCAACTGCAAGTTTCACCCCCTAAAGGCACCGCAAGACTGGTGATTTCTACCGACACTGCTAATAGATACACCACTGTATTATCCACTTGAAATTTTGGTATTTGTACTCAGATTAGATTGATTTGCTTGTAATTTGATTGTCATCATCAACCGGCTGTTGTTTATTTAACATATTCTGTGTCACGCTGCAGAATGGGTGACCTGCATGAAGGCTCAAAGAAGAGAGACAATGGGAAGATGGAATCCAAGGGTGGTACCACAAAGAGAAGAGCCGTTGCCTGCAAATCGTGCCATGGGCTCAAGGTGAAGTGTATCCCATCAAACCCCGATGATCTTGCATCACCCTGTATACGCTGCTTGAAGACCAAAAAAACCTGTGAGATTGATCTGAATCATTCTAGAAAGAAGAAAAGACCAGATGATAAAGTTGCTGAATTAGAACAGCAAGTATCAAAGTTGAAGAAACAATTAAAGAACCAACAAAGCGCCGCTAAGTCCACAAATGACTCCCCAATATCGTCTTCGAATGATAGCTCCGAAACCAACAATGGAGGCTTCAGCAACTATGGCGATTACTCACCTCATTACTACCAGCAAAATACGATAAGCCAACGTACAGGCTCAAGAAACTCAGAGTTTGTTCCAGACGCAAGATCATCTAAACTTCCAGCTGATGAAGATTTGACTAGAGCACAACAGATTGCCAAACTAATGGACCCGAACATACTTATGGAGATCTCTCACAGTGTCACATCTACTGCTGAAAGAAGGTTGGATAAGATTCGTGATGCTCCTATCGATGTAATTGATACCGGTCTTATATCCCTCGAAGAAGCCAAAGTCAGATTGAGCCTTTATCATAAATCGATCTTTACCATGTTCCCACTAATCAAGGTCCCAACAGATTTCGACTCCTTTAGAAAGAACAGTCCACTATTGTTCACAACTGTTATCGCCTTGACAGGTCTCGTTCAACCAGATTCTAGCGAAGCTGATGTCGATAGAGATGTTGAACTGGAGACAATCTCATTGAGGCAAGTGATCAATGAGTTGTTGCTAGTCGGTAACAAAACCACAGAACTATTGAAATGTTTGACTCTGCTATCAGTCTGGTATAATACACCCGAGTTATTCCATCACCGTCGTTATCATATTATTTCATCATTATGTATCAATATGGTTCAAGATTTAGGTCTGACTGGCCGTCCATACTATGTTGTCAACAAGCAAGAGGGTTCGTTCAGTCGAAGTACCCTATTAGAAGATCCTCAGAAAGATGAGTATAGGTCACTGGTACTTGGTGTCTACAGCTCTTCACTGGGCTACTGTCTTTTCTTGAGAAGAAAACTACACGTTCACTGGAGTCCATACATGGAAGAGAGTTATCAACATCTGAAGACATGTGAAAACGAGGAATTCAAGAACATTGCCGTATTTGCCAAACTGTGCTCTGTCATGGAGAGAATCAATCTGCATGTTGATGTTAAGGATGAAACAAACCACTTGTTGATCGAGTACTTGAAACAGGAAATCCACACATACAAGGATGAACTAACACTTGACAAGGATCTTGTTGCTGGGTTCACTGCCTCTGTTGAGGCCTATCTATATTCACAATTCAAGACAAAGGAGTATACTTTGAAGTGCTATGATGCCACTTCAAGATGCATTGTTCATTTTGGGAGATTATCACCTGATAAGAAAGCAGGTATTCCAGTGTTGATCTTTGGGAGATTGATGTATTGCTTTGCGTTGCTATTAAAGTGTTCCAATATCTTAAAATTGAACCTCGATTACCATTCATTTAAAGTACTGCTGGATTCTCTGAAGATTTGTTGTGAAAAGTACAAGAAGAATCATATGCTGATCAAATTAAGATTGTTATTCTACTTCTACTTGTCCACTTTTGCTAGAAATGAGGACGTTTTCAACAACATTGTCGAAGTGTCATCCGCTGAGGCAGTAGCTAAGACCGTTAAACTTCCATGTTCGAATCATACTGACGCAAATGCTGCCCCCCATTGTGCACAACCCCACTCACAACCCCAATCACAACCCCCTCCTGGTAGTCATATTTCTCAACAAGCTGAACAGCCAGCAACACAGCAACCACGACATGTAGCACAGGCAATACTACATAATCCTTCTTATCCAGCAGCTATTGATTCGACTCGGAACTTCCCTCCAGAACACGAGCAGTACCAACCTATTCAGTTCTATGGTGAAATTGGTTCTAATATCATCAATCCTGTCTCGGTCGCCAATTCTACCCTAACCCATCACCCTAAACAATTTCAACAACCAATAACGCAGCAAATATCACAGCAACTTCAGCAACTCCATCAAACCAACTTCGAAGAAATTCTTGAATTGAGCGCTGAGCCTGCTATCCCATATTTAGATGCCCTGAGTAATGAAACCATCAAGGGCTTCAATGAACTACCGAATGACTTTTTAACTAATCAAAACGATTTCTGGAAGATGTTTGATTACAAAGAAGAACAATTCCTTCTATAGAAATTTATTGTTTCATTAATGACTAATCCAAATATCAATAAATTAGTATTATTTTGTATTATGTCCTGATTAGCCTTTCTTATGGCGTGCAATAATGCAACCGGCTTGGTTCTTCGCTACAATTCTGAAGATATATCCTAATAATTTAATGTTTATTCCTTCTAATATGTCTAAGGAGTAATATCCTTAACTTTACACTTCCAACCAGACTTCTTGTCTAGTAGAGGTAAAGAAGCACCCAAACACCAACCCAATTCGTTACCAGCAATCTTTTTAGCAGTTCTCAATTCGCGGTGTAATGGGATGTCATAACCAGTATGCAATAGGGCGACTTGGAAGGACAAGTCCAAACACCATTGAGGCTCGTCGCTCAATTCCTTTATGGAACCCTCAATTGATGACAGAGCTGAAGTCCATAAAGTCTCACCATTACAAACGACCTTGGCTAATTCTGAAAGCTCCTGTAAAGTGAATGAGGATGGCATACCTAATGGGTTTGTTCTGTCATAAAAATATGAAAAAATGTATAGATCACTTGTTTCTTTGAAAGTACGGACTAATGATGGTTGGTGGACACCGTTAAAAGAACATGGGGCCTTGTTACATTCAGCGTCCTTCTTTAAGATAGATTCAGCCAAGAAACGACACTGAGCACCAGCTGGAGTTTCTGAACCTTTAAAATCAACAGTGTATTTGTCACCAGAGTCCAGTTTGACTTCAACGTTCTTGGCACTTAGACCAGGTGGGATACATGGGGAGTCCAAAGTGGCTTTTGCAGTGGAACCTTTGGAGATCTTGCCCTCTTTGATAGCGTTTTCAACAATTAATGAGTTGATCTTATTTCTACCAGCCATCAAACCGTAACCCAAATGAGAAAATTGATACAGAGTGAAATCTCTATTTCCGAAATCGATCTCGTATTTGTGTTCACCTTCGATCATCTTCTCACCATTCTTGAAGTCTGGTTCAAAGACAATTTGAGTAGAACCACCACCTAGGTCAAAGACAGCTGCAGTTGGGAATTTATCAGCAGAACCAATATTACCTAACAAGTAGTTGGCAGTGATCCAGGCGTAAACACCTTCGTCATCACCGGACATAATTGAGACGCCGTTGCCTTCAACAACAGGGAATGGATACTTTTCCAAATGGTCACGAACAGCCTTCAAGATCTTCTGCGATTTCTCTTCGCCTAATAGACGTAAACCGGCAGTGGCCTTTACAGCGACTGGGGTACAGCCCTGTTGCTTTTCAGGAACAGTCTCTAGAGCAACCTTCAATAGTGGATCAAGAGATTTAGCAGCACCTGTGGCATCTGTATCAAATGAAGATAGACCAGGTTTCAACATTTCAAACTTTTCAGAGTTCAATTTTGGAGGAGAGTAACAAACGTCGAATTCATAGACGTGAACTCTTGAGCCAGTGGAGCCTGCATCAATCATTACAACGTATTCTGGGTCTTTGGTACAGTCGGCAACGGATTTTTGCTTTTCCTTTGGAGCACCATTATCGTCATCTTCTTCTTCAACGGAAGCTCTTGCAGAGCCCTCTTTTTCTGGGACACCATCGTAAATTCTGTTGGAATCCTTGATAGCATCGAAACCACCTTTTCTGTCTGAGCCGGAATCAGGTCTTGGGGCCTCTTTTATTGGGGTATCTTTATCCACGGCCTTTGGATCTTGACCATTGGAGTCCTTTGCGTTCTTTACGTCATCAGCGAACTGTGGTGAAGTCCCAACCTTCTCTTTGGCCTTTGGCTCCTGTTCTTTCTTTGGTGCGCTCAAAGAGTCATCAGCGTACTGTGGCGAGTTCCCGACTTTTTGATTCGGGTTAGGTGGGTAATCTTCAGCAGATAGTGATGACTTGGAAGAGTCAAAGGTTGATTTGGCTCTTTCGATACCGCTCGCGACTTGAGAAGGTGGGGAGGTCACCAGGAAAAGCACGATGGCAAAGACGGCAAAGGCCCCAATGATGAAGCGGTAGTTGCGCGCGTTGGGCGACAGAGTGGCGACCATTTTGTGCTAATTCGAGACCTTTTCGTTGTTTGGTTTGGGAGGTTACGATAAATTTCTGATTTCAGAGAACGCGAAAACGGAGAAAAATACCGCGAAACTGTCTGCGGCGCGTACCAGACCCATAAAAATATTAAACTAAGATCTGTTTAGACCATTTTGTACCATTTTGATAGTGGTGTGCCTTTACAACTCATTACTGCTACGACAAAGACATGTCCAGGAACTCGGATCGGGCTAATACGGTTCTTTTCCGTTACCAGGAGCAGCAGGCTGAGGCACACGGCCACATTGACTACAATTCCACACAGAGGCCTCGAGCCATCAATAAAGTGTCAACTTTGAAAGATGCTGAGAACTGGAGAAAGCAGGTGTTGCAGGAGATCAATCAAAAACTTGCAAAGATCCAGGATGAGAAACTATCCAATTACCAGATCCGGGATTTGAACGATGAACTGAATAAACTTATGAAGGAGAAGTACTCATGGGAGTATCACATCTCCAAAAACTTGAACGGCCCAGATTACTTCCATAGCTCGAATGTGATACTTAAGGCCAATGGTGTGATGATCAGAGGCTATTCCTATTTTGGAAGAGCTAGAGAGTTACCAGGGGTGAAGGAATTGATTGCTAAACAAGAGCAGAATAAGAAGGATAAAGTGACTAAAGCAAAGACTACAATGACACAATTGCAAAAACTCAAAGAGCTAGAAAGCAGAGTCGGTTTACATTACTATGGGTATCTGGATGAAGAGAGCCAAGAGACGCGACAGAGCCCAGAGAGCCAAGTCAATGAGATCTTGGGTTTAGAAACCCATGATGAACCAAAAGTTGATTTGCATGACAAGTTGCTAAAGTTTGAAAGAAGAGCGACAAAGAAGAGAAGCAAGGCACTGGGTGACTCTACAAAGACTGATCCAGTGCTCATATCCAATGAGCAGCCTGCCACTTTTGAGCAAGTTCAGAAGTATTTGCTGGATAGAAGAAGACAACAGCTTCAAGAGAAGTTTAATATTTGAATGATAACGACCGTTTACATGACAAGTTGTAGTTTCTATGATGCAAAGCAAGTCTATATTACTCAACAGTAGACATAACTTTGCTTATCGCTGTTTTGGTGGTCTTCAATTCGACACACGGCCCCCACGAATTATAGCGCTACAGATCTTTGCTATTTAGTCGAAATGGAACATTTGAAAAATCATCAAAGATAGAGAGAGCCCAAAAAGAGGCAAACAATGAGGTTCTGCGATGACTTCATTCTTGCTTGACCACTTTTGCGGTGACAAAGAAGTCTCAATAACTCTCTCGTCGAATTCCTATACTAAGGGGTCCTTTTCGGTGTTCTTGCTACTATGACGGTTTCACTTGCCATTATTTGAACAGATCTTCTTCAACCTTTTAGGATAACTAATCACAATTAAAAATAGAACTACCGACAAAGATAAACAAGTTGTCAATTAAAACCTTTCATATATACACGCTAATTTCCCAGTTTGATAACCAACATAACTCATCATCA
Source organism: Taiozyma sp. PG4208 (assembly GCA_023629715.1). Taxonomy (NCBI): domain Eukaryota; kingdom Fungi; phylum Ascomycota; class Saccharomycetes; order Phaffomycetales; family Wickerhamomycetaceae; genus Taiozyma; species Taiozyma sp. PG4208. The sequence goes on from JAMAIG010000147.1 coordinate 13,988, forward strand.
TAAGCAATTCTATACTCTCATTTCTTCATTAACTATCTAATTCCTTGAATATAACAAATAGACCCAATGGTGATCAAACCTATTTACAAGCTTTCACTAAGTAAGTAACCAAGTCGTTTCTGTCCTTTTCTTTCTTTAGACCACCGAAGGCCATCTTGGTACCTGGGATATATTTCTTTGGGTTTTCCAAGTAATCAGACATGCTTTGTTCAGACCAGACAACACCTTTCTTGATGTTGGCGTCGGTGTAAGAGTAACCTTCCGCTTGACCAGAAGCTCTACCAAAGACACCGTTTAAGTTTGGACCGACTTTGTGTGGACCACCTTTTTCAACAGTGTGACATTGCAAACATCTAGTCTTGAATAGAGTGGCACCTTTCTTTTCTGAACCTTCCTTGAATGGAGCTGGCATTTTTGTATGTTGTGGATAGAGTCAAGTTTCAGCTGTGAAGGAGGGAAGAAAATGGGAATGCTTTGTTTATAAATGATTTTTGCTGCCCATTTTTTTTAAATGCGTGTGAATGGTTAAAATTTCTCGATTATGAACTCCTGCGCTGTGATTGGCGGAAAGGTCGGCGTGGGAGTCTGGTCGGGCCACCTCGGGAATAGACCTTGCATATTGGTCTCTTGACGATTGGCGATTTCCCGGTTTCAAACGTCAAATTTGAAGGACTTCCCGATGTGGTGGCGCTTGCAGAGGAATCAGAAGTTGATACCCAATGCTAGAGCTCCAAAGTCCAGCTTTCAGCAGCCACATACAGGCAAAACTCGCTTAGAACGATATCACCGAGATGCTTATTTGGCATGAACTGTGCCTTTTTTGACGGGAGCTTAAATCCACCAGGGCCATGAAGAAAAAGTGAAGAAAGGAACAATGGCTACGATTTCAGTCAAAGGCCGAGGGCCCCTTCCAACGAGCTTGACTGGTGTTGGTTTCTGGCAAAAGTAAACTGGCCCTAGCGTGGTTCTTTATGATGGGTGTGGGCCAGAATGGCGGTGCCACTAGTACTTACGATGTACATTTGTGATACTTATGGCAGTTGTCAAGTGTGACACATAAGAGAGCCTTCCATATGGTGGGGCCCCTTTGATATTGCTCTTGGCTCTAGACATAACTTACAACATCAACCCATCTCATCAAGTATCGAAGCAGAAAATATCATTACTCATAAACAACGGCTTTACACCTCGTAATCTCTGGGTTTTGAGGCAAACCTGCACTAAAGTCATTAATGTACAAGATCCCCTTTCTATCAACAATGAACAACTGGTGGCCATCGTCACTAAAGCACAAGCTAGCGCTCTCTCTAGCTCTAAATGCGTTACTCACCTGGTCCACAATAACCAGCCTCTTCGAATCCTGGTCCATCTTTGTAGCAAACATTAAGTAAACTGTCCCATTCCTATCTAATAGAGCCACGGAGTCATTACGTGGCGATATTGCAGCCTTGTGAATATTGTTTCCAACTTCATCAAGTCGTAAAAGTAACTTTGGTTGCGCGACGTTTTGATAACTTGCACCATGATCCAATTTGATCTGATTATCAATGATGATTGGTGGTGCGTTGAATGCCACGGATGTCACAATCATGAACTTATTATTAGGGAACATCTTAAAATCGGTGATACCCTCGCTCTCCAATGAAGTGTCCAAGGTCCTCATTGACTTCATCACAAGTTTAGGCTTATTGATATCCTTCACCCACACTGTCAGAAATCTCGATTCCAATGCTGTGGAGCATGAGAAGTATGATGAATCTGAGGAGAAACTTATATGGTTGATAGGATCATGATATGGGAATGTCACAGTGATTGGATCAACATTAATTAATTTCCCCAGGTTTTCCATCTCTAAATTAGGCAATGAGGCTGGCTTGAACTCCAATTTATGCATTGAGACCAAAGCCTGCTCTGAGCCGGTTATTCTATCTTTCCCAGTGATACCATATGCAATGATCTTTGAGTTTGGAGATATGTCAAGGCAACGAATTGGGAAGTTGGAGGCATAGATGTAGATCGGCTTACCACCTTCATTCAAGTCAAACACGCGCAAGATCCCAGCAGTACCAGAGATAACCAATAACGAATTGCTAATGGAACAGTATAGATGTTCCCAGCCAGATATTTCAGATTTCAAAACAGCACCACTTGGATCATTCTCAGGGGAAAACTTCCCTCCTCTAATCCCTTCAATACCACCTGTCATTCCTTGGAAGGTAGGACCAAATTCACCCTTGCTGTTCCCAACACAGTATAATTCGGGTCCATTCTTGAAGTTATCCTTATCTGGGACCTTGTAAACTTCCCATTTCTTAGGGCTCAACAATGCAAAGTACTGACAGTTTGGTGAGATGGCCGTGTTAAGAAACGTTCTAGACTTGGTCCTGAAGATCTTGGAATGCGTCTGATATTGGTAATGACGTCTGTATGTAGGGAAGCACTTAACAAATAGGTATTCACGATGTTCTTGCGTAGAGTCGATTGTAGTTCCAGATATGGACTTTCTTGATAATTGGGTAGGAAATTTCGGGATAGATTGTGAAGTTTGGTTCTGTATAGATGATCTTAATGATGAGCCTTGGTCTATGAATGTTAACGTGTTTGATGACAAAGAGGTTGTTTCAATGCTGGTCTTATCTATGATAGGAATGGTCTGTTCTTGAGTTTTAGGGATCTCCTCTTCTTGCTGCTCTTTGATAGAATTGGCTACCGAGTAGAATAATGTCATCAATGACTGCTTCTTTGTGCCAACCGTCTCGTCTTCCTCTTCCTCGTCGTCATCCAAGTTGAGCATATTGAACAGGTCTCGCAATGGTTTAACCTCTTTCAATATCTTTGTAGTAGAATGACAAACGGGGCAAGTGAAACTATGCGCATCAGCCTTCAAGCTTAAAGCAAAGCGGTGACTTATGATACAACCACATGTCAGCATAGTGGCGTCTTTCACTGGCTTTCTCTTGATACCATTCGCTAGATCATGAGATATAGAGTACGGTAGCGTCACCAAGTCCACTAGGGGGTCCTTCACCACGAGACGGTCGTTAGCAAAGAGCTCAGGAGCAGCCGAGTCATAGACACCCCGCAGTGGGTCTTCCTGCATTGTTTCTCAGCTTAACTTCTGCCTTGAAATTGAACCGTGTCGAGTTATGTATCAGCTCTTTGTACAGGTTTTGAAGAATTCGCGTGGGACATATTCACCTAGTCACGTGCAATTCACGTGCACAATCACATGACAAAACTCCTGTATAAATAATCTCTTTCCATTTACAGTCAAATCTGCAACTGTTATGCAGTTAATCAACGCCATTACAACTTTGAACAAAGTTCCAGAAAATGGGTTGTCTGTGTTTTGGGAGAGAAGGTGCGGGAACGGGAGAGGGAGCGGGAGATGTTTTGCCACGCACTGAACTATAACCCACTTCAAACTGCTGCAAACTCTCAACACTGCAACAGAGTCAAAAGATAGGTACCGACATAAGCAACTCTGTCAGCAAAAACCCTGTTTCAACACATTTGCTCACTCCCTATTTTACAGCCTCCAGTATTCTCCTCTCTTATATTCTGTGGTGTATATACGTAAAAATAAAAGGAGGATCGCAGAAATGCACAGTTGCAAACCTCACCAAAGTTAGTTATGGGCCATGGGCCAATAAAACGCGAGGGCTCAACAATCGGAGCCCCAACTCACTGGAACATGGAACTCTCGGGAACATGACTACGTCCCTTTAATGGGGAAACCCCCTGTACTTATAGTGTCTTCCTAATTTAGCCACGTTGGACCAGTCTTCACCCGATATATACGTCTCTGCGTTGGACGTAACTTTGAAATTGGCAAGCTGACAAAGGAAATGTAAATTATTCCAGCTAACATCTCAGTAGTGTGTTCTAACTGATACAGGGTGATCGTTTGTACCACCCTCAACTCTACGATCTACAATCTTTCAAACCATGCAAAATATAATGCCCTAATTCCCATAACCTCCTAAATAAAAATGTAAAAATGCTATCGTTTGATGCATAAATGCTATAGTTTGACCAATGATTTCATTAATGCAGAGTGGTAAATGTTCGTACTGTTGGTCAAGTAACAACAGTTGCAGTTCTTATGATGGATAAAACCCAAGTCATTGATTGGATAATAACCGTTATCAAACTTCAATGGGGTTAATAACTGACCTTGTAGTTCGTTGAATGGCGTCAGCTTTGGCTTCTTATAAGTTGGAACGACGGCACTGAAGTCATCATAGTCGTTAGAACGCTTATTGCAATGGACAGTGTTGGCTGAAAGGTCAATTAGTGGTGACTTTGGAGTTAGTGGGTAGTTCATAAACAGCTCCATTGGTTGTTCTTGAGTGTAATGCTCCAATTCTGGGATGAACTGTTGTGGCTGCGATTGTAGTTGCAGTTGTGGTTGTGAATCCCTGTTAATCATTTCGTATTTGGTGGCAAGATTGTAAAGCTGAGTAGACCACTTGTTGTAACTGTCATCCTTTAGAAAGACATTATAGTTGATCTTCTTTAGGATGGTGATTTCACGTTTCTTCAGCACAGGAATGGTCAAAGTCGTAAGATTCTCCCATGTTTTCATGGTGTAAGAGGAGTCATCGTTCGACTTGTTGGAGATCATCATCAAGACAACCATTAGCTCAAATAATTCCTTGGAGTTTTTTCTTGAACACCCGCTAAGTAGCTTCTCTCTCGATGAAGATTGAAAGGTCGAGTATTGGACAGTGGAGGACTGGTACAAAGCAGATTTGTGTTTGACCAGTAAGTATAGGTAGTACAGTGAGTGGGAAAGGATATGAGGGTTTAACTTGGTGGTGGCCACAAGGTTGTTTAAGTCAGAGTAGTATGAGTTGATATTATGCAAGTGAGCATTACGCTGGAAATAGATGTTCCAAGATAACCGTATGAATAGCTCCGTAGTTAGCTCCATCATGGGCAAGGCGTGTTTGCTTATGAGCTTGACGATTAGTTAACGTTTAACATTATAAATTTTTAATGACAATTCCAAAAGTATTTAAACCTCGTCTACAAGAGAGACCTTTCTTTATTTGATGCAGGTAGAAGCACAATGTGTTATGTGAGCAGCGATTCTGTGTCCCTGACCGGACTTATTTTTTTGCACTTTTCCTCAAGTTCCAGGTCTGGGCTGGGAAGGAAAAAGAAACGTGGCAGACTCTACAGGCTGTTAGTAATTTGATTTAATTAGACTGTGGGACTTGGGAATGGAAGGTCTAGGGAAAGAGAGGATATTTGACCAGGAGGGACTGCGACTGGCTACACAACTCCTGAAACGAACAAGACTCAGTCCTAGAACATATCTACAGCTCCTTTCGCAGGCCCCAATCCCTTCATAGAGGCCCAGGCGCAATAGGCTCCAGTCTCCACTTGTCATTCACTCGTCATTCGGTGTATAGTTCTTGGGCGTAGTATGATATTTTTCAAATAGTGGAAACGCGAAGGAATCGCCACCAAAAAAGCAACTTATTAGGCAGAGGCACAGTGCATCATTCCCTCCCTGATGCTGCTCTCAATGACCTGACTATGGCTGTGCGCCCAAATACGGGCGCAGAGTTTCTGGGTGGTAGCTCTTCTCCACTCAGTGTGTGCTACAAATAGCACTAAGGGAATATGTATAGGGGAAGTGTAAAAGCCCCAAGCAAAAGCCGAGTCCAACAAACACCACGAAGCAGACTACACCGTTGGACTTGGGAGAATAAAAAACTTTAACATTAAAGCTCCTCTCAGGGGCTTGCGAGATTACATTTCTCTCACAAGTTATAGCATGGGAAGTCCCCTTTCACCTTCTTTTTGGGGCTTTCAACATTTTTAATTGGCATTGGGTTAATTTTTTTCTTGTCTCCCTTATCCGTTTGCGTTTTGGGACTTTTTGCTTCAAAAAGAAATCAACAGGGAAAGCTAAACCTGAAAGATTGGCAGTTTTAGGCCTCAATTTGGCATACATTTTAGGCAAATCAGGATTTTTATTTTTTTCTCATCATGAAACGTTTACCGTTAGAGTTGTTCTCATATCTTTAAAGGAATAGAGTAGCATTGGAACGGGGCTAGTGCCATGAGCCTTAAGCTCTAACATCCCCATCCCTAGACCTCAACGATATTACTGCAAACCTTTATTTGAGACTATCGGCCAAAGTTCAGGTCGGAGTCCCTGGAAGTCTCACTTTCAGCTGTTGCTCCCGCTGCTAGAGTGGAAAAGAACAAGACGCCTACCGAAACTTGCATAAAATTTGCAAACTTCCATTTTAATCACCTTGAATCAGTAGAAGGGCTCAGGCAACTTGTTGCTACTCCCCATCAGAATTAGAGACAGAAACGGTACCAAGAAGTGGAAAGACACTTTATTGGTCTTTAATCTTTGAGTCTTTGCAATTTCTCGTCTTTGATTCGTTGTGTGTTGAAGAGCTGCCGTTCCCTCGCGGGTCAAATCGTACAGAGAGCTTACGACGATTAGCGAAAGTTGGGCTGGAACCTTCCCGCCTTCCGTTGGTTAACCATCTTAGCACATTCTCTACTCGGTCCTCTCCTATTTCTTCACCCTTCAGGCTCCTCGTATTTCTCTTAAATTATTCCTTGTTTCTCATCCCTGTTTCATCTCGCTCAAAATTTGTTTATCCTGGCTCATATACCCAAGGTTTGCCTCGAGATCTTAAGAAACTATGCACTCGCGCTTACCTTCCAACTTTACTATGCACTCAGATTTTGAGGTATTAATCAAGTTGATTGACTGTCTATCTCGGAGTTGAGAAGAGCTTTTCAAGTATGTGAAACTGCTTTGGACTCATTCTGACTGAGAGTTGTTGTATTCGTAGAAAGGCTGGTTCAGATGTTGCATCAACAAATTCGCGGCTGCGCTACTTTTTTTTCTTCTCTTTATTACTCTTTTTGCTCTGCTTTTTCATCTCCACGCGCCACTGGAACTTGAGCTTTACACTGGGGGCTCCCTGCTTTTCCAATTTCGCAGCCAGTCCCAGCAACAATCCCCTCACTTTTCATCGCTTCTCAGACCACTCCAACGTCAAACGATGACGGATCTCACTGTTGGACAAGTGATACGGACCTCGTTGAAACTCATCATCAAGATCTAGCTGATCATCGGGACAGGGTTCTTCCTAGCCAAGCGTAACATCCTCACCGTGGAGACCACCAGAAACATTTCAGACATGGTGCTAATGGTTCTGCTGCCATCACTGATCTTCAACAGATTGTGTCAAACATCGAGGCTAAGGATATACGAGATATCGGAACTGTTGCCCTCACGTCCATCATGAAATTGGTGGTCTATGCAGTATAGTTGCTAACTTCATCTTTCCTGTGCCCAAGAGATGGTTTGGTGGGTTGCTATGTGGTGGCATCTTTCCAAACATCTCAGATATACCCATTGCCTTCTTCCAATCCATGGATACTGGTTTAGTGTTCAGTCCAGCGCAAGGTGAGGAGGCCATGTCGCATATTGTGATCTATTTGACCATGTTCAGCATATGTTTGTTAAATTGGGTGGGTTTAGATTAATGGAGATGGATTTTATCAGAGAGAGAGAAAGAAACAGGATCTTGAGATGGCAGCCTTGACAAAGAAGATCAATTTGAACAATACAACACCACCCACGGAGACTGAAGATGAACCATTTAATGATGAGGGTTTCCTCACAGATGGCAATAATGGGCAAAGAACCTCTGAAGACATGAACTCAGATGAGTTTTCACTCCAAGAGGATGAAAATAACAACCCTGTGCCCATCACAGCTGAAGACCCCGTTCCAAGGTCCACCAAACAGGTTAGAACCAATTCTGTGTCATCTTCCCATTCACGACATCTCACTTCAATTTCATCGAGAAGCTCGAGATTGAGCTCATGGCCACAGAGATCCTATTCAGTTTCAAGTTAACGGTCAAAATCCACCATCAACTCTGACGCGTCTTCATTCTTAAAGTTAGTAGAAGAATCTCAGAATTGAGAAGAATGCCGTCATAGTCAAACCAGGATGTTATTAACGAATACAGTCAAGCTGATGATGAAAGTCTGGATGGCGAGCCAGAAGATGTGTTCAACAAAATTTTAACCACTGACGTTGGTATCACTTCAAAAGACGTTGAGAATAACGGTCAAAGCATTCCATTCATCAAAAAGCATCACCTAGGATTCCTTGTTTTCTTCTTTAAAAACTGCCTAAGACCATATTCATTGGCTACTATCATTGCCTTAATCATTTCATTTATTCCTTGGGTGAAGGCCCTGGTTGTGCACATCACTGTTTATATACCAAATCCACCAGATGAGTTACCTCCTTTAAATTTCATCATGGATTACACCTCATATGTTGGTGCTGCCTCTGTTGCTATTTGCATTGCTTTTATTAGGTGGGGTCATGGCCAGAATTCAAATCACGACGTCGCCAACGGGGTTTCTCAAGTCAGTTGCTCTCTTAATCTATCGGAGGCTTTGTATCGTGCCTATACTTGGTGTCTTATGGATGAGAGCCATGGTTGCTGGTGGTGTTGTGCATAAAGTCGATATCATGTTGAGATATGTCAGTATCATTAGTTGGGGGTTACCTACCATGACCACCATGATCTATTCACCGCTTCATACACGCAACGTGATTCAGAGGATAAGTTACAGATGAGCTGTGTTTCCATTTACCTGCTTCTTCATTACCCTGTACTGTTGATATCAGTGCCTTTCTTGAGTACCTATGTCATCAAGGTTGAACTGGGATACTAGATGATCAGGATCTTTCTACGCCCCAGATCGTGTGAATAAGATTATAGAATTGTACGAATACAGCTGTAACTGCATCTTTCATCGGACTAATAATTGAATACCCGGCGGAAACAGACCTCTTTACGCCACTCAATCTCAAAAGAGAATATAAGATCAGCTCCTGTGTTTTCAATTGCTCATGACGCATAAATGTGCCTAACCAGCATTCCAAAAGCCGTAATAGGTTAACAGATGATCAATAAACTGGATAATCCCCTATTGAAGGGAGAGCTGAAGAACTGGAATTTGCTGTTTGTAGGAGCCTTCTAGAGCAGGAATAGCCATGCTTTAGATCAGTGAGGAGAAACACCCTCTGGAGAAACCATTGTGTTATTTAAAGGTGACAGGCCTCTCTTGTAATAGTAAATACAGGTTAAAAGGCTAAAAGGCTAAGAGCGTCAATTTGGTGGGGATTTTACTTCACTTTTTTTTCACTTTCCTTTCTGGATCTTCACCAGCTTGGCTTCTTCAAGCTTCTTTATAGCTTCTTGTCTCTCCTGTTCCCTCTTCTCTTTAGCCATTGCCTTCTCAACTTTCCTTTGTCTCTGTACTTTTGTGAAAAGATATAAGCAGCATTAGCAGGTGCAGGTTCCCTTCTAAAGGCATACAATTTCCAAGAGTCTTTGATTGAAACTTCTTGTCCTTCTTCACCCTTTGGTTTACAAAATATTGACTTCTCATCATAATCCAAGGGAAGACTGTTGAAATAACTGCATTGTTCCAATTCATACTGGATTTGAAGTTTGGATATCCAATTATTGGAATACGCCTTTGCAGGAAATGATCATTTGGCTAAAGCTTCCCTCTTACTCTGTTCATACTTCAAGTTTCTAGCTGCTTCATCCCACATTTGTTTAGTGGTTAAATATCTCTCCTTTTTTGGTAATTGGCTTGGGATCATAAATGACACATTCTCTGATGCACAACCCAGTGCTAAACAGTATGAGAAGAAAGCAATAAAGAAATAAACGCAGTAAATAACTAAAATGAAATAACCAGCATAACCTGCACTGAATTCACTCACAACATCCAAACCATGTTCAACCTTCTGAACATTCAAAAACAAGTGAAAAAGTTCACGAAAACCCTGTAGGAATGGCCTCGCCAAGTTGAACTAATCCATCTAAGATTTGTTCAGAAACAGGAATGACTTTTGCTAAAGGAGCCATGATTCATCAGCGTGATTAAACGTGACTAGCCAAAGCTACTCTAAGAAGGATCAAGTAGAAGTCACGGAGAAATTAAGCAAATTAGCTTCTTTTATAGACATAGTCAGCTCGTGAGATTTGTCTGTTTGATCCCAATCAAATTGTGCTCATCTTTCGATTTACAAGTATGATGAGGTTAACTACCGTGTAGCAAGTGTACCTTAGATTCCCCTTAAAAGCCAATTCATTCTACAGTTTGCCACGTCCATTCAGCAAACTCGTCACCATCACCATCACCATCACCAATCATCACCAATTCTTCTAATCAAGCTGCAAAAAACGGGCACTTTGACCTTCCTCTCTGAGATTTCATTCTTCTTATTCACAGTCTCATGCTTATCCAATTTATTGAACTGTGCAAACTTCCCAGCAAAAGATCTCTCTTTCTCCAATAATTTCAATTTAAAGATCTCAATAGTACGAAGCAATTTCTGTATTTCTTCACCTGAGCTCATTAGAAACACCTCTTGACCCTCGTCGATCAATCGCAATGATTTGGTGATTCTCTTTTGCATCTTGTCGCCCTTTTGAGTGATCACAGAGGTTCGTCTTTGTGAATTGGACATACTTGGTTCCTGAGTGGAGAATATCGATGCCTCTTGATCATGTTGTGTGTGTGTTTCTTCAAGAGAGGTCTCGAAAGTTCAAAGCCCAATGAGTCCTGGCTGGAGTCCGTCAAATGCTTTCCTCGCCATTGAAGATAAATCTTTTAGTATTGTAGCCTATTGGGTGAAGTAGAATAGTAGTTTGCACTCGTTTCTGTATAAAATGAACAATTTTGGTTGAATGTTTAAAATTTCGGTATTGTTTTGATCTGGGGCACAGCGTTGTAAATACATATTCTAAGCGCTGGAAACTAAAGGAATTGCTGTTCATTCAGGGTGTCGACAATCTGTGTTAGCAAATATGGACATTGTACATTATCCTGAACATTATCCTGCAGCAATGTGCCACCGTCGGTAGGCTACCATTCGAATTTAACTCCTTTCAAACCAAGCATATCAACCAAAACTTTTTTTAACTTGTTCATCTCATAGGATTTCTCTTGTTCCATTTCATCTTTTGACAATTGCTCAAAGAAACCAAATGTGACACCTGATGAATCCGTAGCACCTTCACCCATGGCATCTGCCCCACGTTTATTGCCTATGTGGAAATTATCTGTGCCAGCATTAGCATTTGGAGACGTATTTAATAACCGTGAGTGTCCAAAATCAATGATCTTTACAACATATTTACCAGTATTGGATTTCGTAGTAATCACGTTGTCCCTTTTGATATCACCATGTAAGATACCGGCTCTATGTATCTTTCTCAAAGCTTTGAGACCTCCTATGACAATCCCAATTCTTTCATCTTCTTTGATTCTTTTACCTGGGTTTTTGACCGCTATTAAGCGCTCAATTAGCACAAAACCACCTTGCTGATTCAAAACGTTATGTCCAGAGGGATCCGTAATAAAGTGATCATAAAGCTTCTCACGACTTATTGAAACATCTCTGAAGGACTTGTTTTCCAAGAACCCATATGACAACAATTCTGCGACATAATCAGAGTAGCTTTCCAGTTTTTTTTTCAAGAGCAAGTAAGCACTAACTTCCCTCAAGAAGCATTCGGTTATCAAACAATACACATTATGGGAATACCGATAATCACTTAGTTCAGCAATGTAATCAAACGGCATCTCCTTATCGTCACCGTCAATACAGCTCAATTTTACCGGATCAAATACCTTCAAAATAGAACTCTTTGGTGAATCCTTTTTTTCATGATTCATCTCTCGAACCACAAAAGTGGTTGCTAAATCTCTAGAATAGAACTTTCCACCTTTTAATAACTTTTCAACAACAAATTCTCCGGTCTGACGGACAACTGGCTCAGTTGGTGGCCTGAATCTGCCTTCATTCTTTCTAATGTAGAACCCAACTTGATCTTTCACCTTCTTACGTAGGGCATTGATATTTGGTTTCAGCTTGGATAAGATTTTCTGATTGCAGTCACTAGCTCCTGGAAGGTCTAAGTTCAAAAAAAGATAGAATGCCTCCATTGAGATCTTATATCTCTCAATGTCTCTCTTTCTCTTCCCTGTCTTCTCTGGGGCTCCATATGTCCAGAGGTATGAGTGCATTGAAGAACTTCTCTTTAATTGGTAGAGGCGAACAACGTTTTGTCGCAACTTTTTGTTTCGTTTCAAAAGTTTTCGTTGCTCAATTGTACCCTTGAACACTAGAACTGACACCAACAAGCTCACCGGTGTTGAGCGGAGATTGACTGGCCCATATATGTCACACTTAGAAAATATTGTCCTCAAGTCAGCGTTGATCTGCTCTTCTAGTGGTAATTTGATGATGAAAGCATGCAACATATTACTAATCATAATATATGGGCTTAATGACGCCTGAGCGTATGTCAGAGCCTGGTTGAGCAAATTGAACCAATATGCAGACCCGTGAGGCATATCTTCAGGCTTGTAAGCCTTCGGATGAATGAATAGTTTATCGAACAAACCTGGTAAACCACGGCAGCTCTTCAGTTCAATTAACAGTGGGTTTGCCACAGTACGCCTTTTGCTTTTTGATTTTGACTTCACCCTAACTTTGAAATCACTTCGGATCACTGAAACTGACCCTTTTTCTTCCTCTATCGTACCGTTATCCCTGTTTTTCTTCAATAATGGTAATGGTAATCCCTTGGTATCATACGGCTCATCCTGCAGGTCAACCTTGTAAGAAGCTCCTTTCTCTTTTGCGTCACACTGAGAGGTCTTCAGTAAGTTACTCATCAAAGAATCGACATTGTCTAGGGATGCATTTTGATCAAACAACGTTGAGATTTTGCCCTCATAGGACCCATAGAACCCTTTTTTGCGGCTGTTTGCAGCCATTTCACTTTCTAAAATGTTCTGTGGTGAAAACATAATCCTGAAAAAGTCTGATAAGGATTTACGTGGCATGAGAAGGTCATCATCTTCCAGTTTAGAGTATGTTTCAATATCCAGTGGAGATCCGTGACTCTTGAGATTGGAGAAGTACCTATTCATCAGTTCATCATAGGTTGTAAGCTTAGTAAAAACGTTTCTACTAGACCGTGGTGCCATTTTTTGTCTATGAGAATATGAGATACGATTGAAGAATACCTGTGCTGCTATCAGGTGTTGGAGGAAATATGGTAAATGATCTCTCAGTTTTGGAGTCCGGCAACGCAAAAGTTCTTCTGCTGTAACTTCTTTACCGTCTTTTTTCAGTTTGGCTTCTTTAAATATCTCTTGGATTTCATATGGGTCCAAATCATCCTCTAAAATAGCGTACACCAGCGGTAGAGCATACTTGTACTTACAAGGCTTCTATGGCACGTGAATGGAACGCACATTAGAGTACTCCTGCTCAACAACATCTTCAATCACTGAGTTCTCCTGATGAAATCCCTTGCTCCTCTCTTCAAACACCGTCTGGAACTTTTCTGGATTGTCCCATGGAAGTGTAAGATAGCTTCGAAATGCTTCCGTGCTTACAATGACGATTCGGGATGTACTTTTGAACTCCCTGATTTCTTCTTGCTCCATCGTTTTGTGGCTGTTTTATAGTGCGATGGTTGTTATAGTGGTTTGACGGCAATTTAAAGAAAAGTCACCCACGTGGTGTCCTGATGTTTTCCGGGAGACTAATTAATTCTTTATAGAGTGAAACTGGTAATTGGCGGCTATTAATATTTCCACTTTATAATTACTATTTATGCCATGTTGTATATGACTTTTAGCAACTCCAATGTCTTCACATGATTGTGTCTCCTTTAGGCTTTCTATATTTTGATTCTGTCCTGCGATCAAGCATCTGTCTCAAGTTACCATGGCAACACTTCTGATTAATTGTTGAGTAGAGGTGTTGTACGAGTTATATATATCAAACTAATCAAAGTACAGATCATTCTTATAAATACAAACTCATTATTCATTAGCTATAACTTTCTTGTGTAAATCTCTTCTTCGTAATCCTTCATAAATTGTAATCTGATTATCAGATTCGTTCCAATCATCATCCGTGTTAACATGGAAGAATAGCAAAATTGGTGCACTTTTAAATTTGTAATTTGTAACTCATCTCATCTTTGGAAATGACGTCTTTAATCTCCAATTTCTCCAAGTTGAAATGTTTCTTGATCTTCTTTAAGACTTTCAAAAGAGTTATCCATTGTTCTTTGTCCCATCTTTCCTGTGGTTGAGGATTGGAAATTGTAGTTGACAGCTTTTGTGGATTCGATGACTTTATACTATTGTTGGTCGATAAGGATGCACCTTGTTTGTGAGGCACTGTCGGGAGTTGAAGTTTCAAAGGCACCACTGGTCTTCTTCTCTCTCTCTCTCTCTCTTGTGATTTATGTTCAAAAAGGGTTCTGTGAAGTTTCCCCTGCAAAAAGGACGACAACAAAGTTACTAGTCTAGTGATTTACTCACTTTCGTAGGCTTCCAGTCCATTTTTGAGCCTATCAACTCCGTTTCCCTACTCAACGCTTATCGGGAAATGGCACCACTAAACCCGAGTACCAAGGAATAATACCAAACCGAAGATAACCCGTTGAGAACTGGGCGTTATTGTCTCTTTTGAGTACATCTAACATAGCAAAATCTTTGAATACCAACAACAAACTTCAAAACACCACCAAGCTCACCAGCTTAATTCTATAAGCCCCACCGAAGAATGCTAGCGAGATTTGTTGCAAATACCCAGCGTCGTCAAAATTAATCCGATGTCCAAATTCTTTCTCCTTCAACAAAACTTTCTTCAGGAATAATACATAGAATCCACACAATGGCTACCACACACACCGTCTCCGACGTCTTCTTGAACTATAAAGGCCGTTTATCCGAGGGCCCAACGTACAACCCATCCAATCACACATTACTTTGGGTCGACATTATCGCTGGTAAAATACACAGAGTCCATCTATTAGACGGTATTAAAGGCGATAACTACACTCCAGAAGAAATCAATCAAGTCGAAAATAGTCACGAGGAGTACATTGTTCCAAATGAAAGCATTGGTGTCATCTATTTGGTCGAAGGTAATGATGATTTAATCTATGTCGGTGCTCAATTCGGTATTGCAACCTACCAATTCTCCACTCAGAAGTTCGAATACGTCCTTAAATATCCACAAGGTGACGAAAACCTAAGATCGAACGATGGTAATGTTGATCCTTCAGGGAAGTACATTTTTGCTGGTTTGATGGGGAATTTTGAACATGGTCCAATCGATAACGGTAAACTATACAAGATCGATTTGGCTTCCAAAGACGTCAAGATCCAAGTGCCAAATGCCAAAATACCAAACGGTATCAACTGGTCCAAAGATGGTAAGACTGTTTACTGGACTTCATCATTAGATCATACCATTTATAAGTTTGATTATGATACCGAAACTGCTGAACTAAAAAATCAGACTCCACATATCAAGATCTCAGACTTCATGGAAGGTGAACCGGATGGCCATGCCCTAACTGAAGATGGCCACATCTTCACTGCTGTCTGGGGTGCCAATGCTGTGGTCCATTTCGACGAACAAGGTCAATTGGTCGAGCAATACAAATTACCAGCCAACCAGGTTTCTGCTGTGGCTTTTGCCTCTAGTACAAAAGGTGGTCCATTGGATGAAGTGTATGTTACCACAGCTAACAAGAACTTGGAGGACCCAAACAGGTTAGATGAGAACTCAGAGGACCTAGGGGGTGCTATTTTCAGAATCAAATTGAAAGGTCAAAAGGGTTTATTGAGAAACAGCTTGAAACCATAGTTCATGAGTAATAAAAACCCCTTTTCTTTTATGAATCAGATTGTAACTCAACGACACGTTGGCAGAACTCTTCAACTAGCTCGTTTTCCTCCGATCCTGTGATTCGTAAATTGGAGAGCTTTTGATTCGCCTGATCCCATTTTTCATCTCGATTCAGGCTAGTATCGTTCAAAATCTCATAGATCGCTTTCAAGTGAAAATTCAAAGCCTTGAATTTCAGCAAATACTGTAGTTTCTCATCTTTTATCAGCTTGTCAAACTCATCCTGTGTGTTTTCCGCTTTGATAACTTTGTTATCAACTGTTTCTGTAGTGCTTTCCTTCTCTGTGGGTATCTCATCATGCTTATGGCTCTCGGATTTGAAGCACTTCAGCGAGCAGTAATCAAGGGAGCAATTAGGGCATTTGTACTTTGAAGGGGCTTCGTTGCAGATCTTGCATGTTTCACCTATTGCCATGGCTTGCCAGTTATATGGTTATGGTTAAAGATTGTAAACAGTACTATTAAGGGAAATTGAGTCGCTAACAAAATTTTTCTTCGCGATGAGATTAACGATATCCTACACTGACCGAGGCAACTGTTCATGTTGGTAAAGTAAACCCACATAGAGTCGAGAAGGATAACCAGCCTCTGAACCACTAGTGACCTCTCAAAGATGTAGACCGAAAATCCAACTTCAAGCGCAAAACTCAACCGTGAGTGCGAGTGGTCATAAATAGATACTGGTGAAATCTACGCCAGATAATTTGATAAGATCAAAAGACTTTTTTTGGAGGATATTGGTGTGATGTATTAAGGGTACTTATCATGAATACAAAGAATTGAATGGTTGTGAGAGTTTCAAGACAACTGAGATTCCCTATATACAGCGGATTGCATTTCAAATCGACTTCACGACAGCAAGTTTGAAATGTTCATCACTTGCTTAGGCTCACCATCCTCGCCAACTTCTGGATTTGCGTCAACATCTGAGTTCTTGTCTTCAGGGGTTCCCGTTTGTTCTTCTTTCAATTGAGAGCTTGGTGGGTTTCCCAAGTTGAAATTTGGGTTTGCCTGGATCGATGACGGAGGTGGTAATTTTATCGATGAGTCCTGCGGTTTGTTGAATGTAAAGTCAGACTTAAAAATAGGAGGATTGTTCTCTGGGCTTTGTACTTGATAAGATTGTGATAATGGAGTCAGACCAGATGGGACACTAATCGAACCTCTATGTATAGACAGATTTGGAGATAAGTAGGTGTTTGACTGTGAATTGTGTCTCTTGTTTGGGTTTGGGAATAGCTCATGAGCCAATGAAGATCTTCTTGAGTTACAAGTGGAGTTGGCACTTAGAAGACTATGGCTGAAATCACCTGAGAAGGATATGGAGCTATTTCTTGATGAACCAGCTCTGGAAAACGGTGAAGATGATCCCAGTGTTGACGTCAAGACTGTTTGCACAGAGTGTCTTCTCTCTGGGAAGTGCTGTTCTTCTAATAGTCTTTTCACACCTGGTTGTTGTTGGAACAAGTCCTGATTAATACTGGAAGATCTGGATGGGTTTGGTAGTGGTAATTGTTGATGTGGTGGCACGTTTGGGTATTTGTTGCTGAATTGAGGAGGTTGCTGATATGGCGGTGATTGTTGATGGGGCAACACTGTTGGTGAGCCAAAAGAACCCAGCTGGGTGGCACCATGTATTGGCTCTTGGAACATCGTAGTGTTGAAAGAAGGTCTGTGTTGGGAGGGCTGAACATTGGAAGGTGGTTTAGTACTCGATTGTTGTGACTGTTGCAATTGTTGCTGCGGTTGTTGCTGTTGGTTTCCACTTTCCAAGACTGAGTGGGTAGAGGCTCTTCTTCTTCTGTTAGCACCACCATTCCACCAATTCTTAATGGCATTATCAGATCTTCCGTTTAAATGTCTGGCAATCTCAGCCCATCTCTTCCCATATTTGAGCACTAACTCCTCAATCAATTGACCTTCTTCGGGAGTGATTGGATTTCTATTCAAGCTCGGCTTCAAATTTTGGTGATATCTCTCTCTACATTGCTTAGGGGTTCTGGACCCCAATGCCTGCGAGATTCTGACCCAATTGGACGGGCCAAAGATGTTGATGGACTCCAAAAGTTTGCGGTCCTCGTCCGGAGACCATGGACCTCTTTTTAGAGTTGTGGAAAATACCGTGTTCTGTTGGATAGGCTGCTGTTGCTGTTGCTGTTGCTGCTGCTGCTGCTGCTGCTGTTGCTGTTCGTGCTCCTGTGGTGGTGGTGGGATTTGTGGATGCTGTTGTTGGTGAGAAGCAATCTGCTGATGCTGGACAGGGTGCTGTTGTACCTGTTGTACCTGGATATGAGAGGGCTGCTGTTGTTGTTGTTGTTGTTGTTGTTGTTGGGGAGGCAACTGAGCGGGTGGGATGCCCTGTTGAGGCCCCAATGGGAGTCTTTGTCCCTGTGTGTGTTCAGAGTTCATCTGTGACTGTTGCCGTTGGTGGAGATGACTTTGCGGAGGCTGTTGGTGGTGTTGCTGTGAAGGATTCGTCCCAAGAAGCGAAGGTAACTTTTGCGGCAGCTCATTCTGGCGCTTATTGTTGTCCATGCTCTGGGGATACAGGTTGTGGAGTGGCTGTGGGTGTGCGTTCATCATGGGCAGTCGCATAGGGTTCGACGTGCAACTGGATGGGGTTGTTCGCAAGAGATAGCAGGACAGCGGGAGTTAGTCAATGCTCAAGAGGGATGTCTTCACAGGCAGTGGATGGGGAAAGGGTGCAGTGGCAAGAGAGGTCTGAGAGTTCAGTGGCAGCAACAGGTGGTGGGCGCTAGACTGGAAGGGAGAAGCGATGCTAACGTGTTGTAACTAATCTGGCCTGAATAGACAAGGCAAGCAAAAGGACTTGGAGCGGAGCGGTCAGGACGGTAGGGCGCGTGTCTGTGAGGTGCACAAGTGGGGGAAAAAGTGCGAGGCGCTGTTCGTAAGGTGGCTGCTGGGGTGCTCTGTATGAGAAAAGGCTTTAATCTGAGCTGCGTAATGGAGTGTTTTGGAGTGTTTTGGTGAGTGTTTTGTCAAAAGGCTGTTACTCACTGGCTTTTTCTCTCTTTCATGGAAAAGCAAAAAAGCGAGACCGGGTGCTGTGCCCATGTGATTTGACAGATTCCGCTGAACGAAAAGAATGAACCATGAGCATCCGCAAAGTTCCAACAGCAGCGTTACCAAAATTCTTGCCGGAACTGATGATTAGGTAGCGTGGCAGTGTATTGGCGAGCTACTCACAGTGCTCTACGCGGATCCGATGGTGCAATTATTTACTATGGTGATGTTAAAGAATATACAATGTGGACTGGTATTAGCCAGTAATGCGTTGGTCCAATGCTAATTTGTATCAGGTACTCTAGCCTTCTGCTATACGATGTTTCTCAGCGCT
>JAMAIG010000148.1:0-48609 GCA_023629715.1 Taiozyma sp. PG4208
CGTGGCTTAGTACTGAAAATTAGTGCCATCTGGTCCTCCCACGAAGCCAAAGCCAAAACCAGCACCACTCGCGCCAAATAAAATGTACGCTCTTGTGAGGCCCAGTAAAATTTGCTACCTGGTCGTCTGTGAAAGTTGATAAAGGCCTTTTCTTACTAGTAGTTTTTGATTCCTCCAAAGACCTGGCTCACGCTATATGAGACCTTTTAAACTGCAAAAAGTTCATCAACCGGGGTTTAGTAGGCGCGTCATCTGCCAGGTACTGCACAGTTTTGGACTTTTTCCAGCATACTTTCTTTATCTTCAGAACTCACACAGATGAGTCTAGATGATGAGCATTAATTCTCTGAAGCTAGGAAAAATTCACTCCGGTTCTATTATCTTAGATATCAACCAAAATTTTAGTGACTTCCGTTAAACAATAGAGTTATTCCCATCTTGAGAACCGGTAGATATATATGATTACTCGACTTTGGGTATAATCGGACTTTAGACTCAACTCTAGGCAGGTATCAAGTTCAGATATTTCGTTGTGCTCATAAAATCGACTCGAAGGGCCTTAGGAAAAGGCAAGATCACACAGTTGGGGTACTTCAAATGCTTTAAAATTCAATATTGTGGACTAACAAAGGAGATGATAGAAAGCCATACACTTAGAAGCAAAAAGATGGAGCTAAATTAAACATACAAGCAAAAAAGATGGGGCTAAAGTTCTCTGTACAACAAATAAATAAAGAGAAACTTGTTGTTCATATATCGTTCTTTGAAAAAGTTAAACTTCGTAAACTCAGTTCCCTACACTAACCCCCAAAAATGCTTAGATTGCATCTAATAGTGGAGTCTTGAGAACCAAATAGCTCGTAATAATATCTATGGCATTAAAACTAAAGGTGCTCATATACCCTTTCTTGTCTTTGTTTTTCTTTCACAAGCATTAAGCCCTTCAGTTGTTCGATTCAAACAGACTAGCTACGCCTTAGGTCTCACAGTACAGGAAGTCGTTTTACTTCACAAATTCAGCTCTTTCTTCTTTCTTTTTGATTGCTTCTTTTCCTGGAATTGGCTGTACACCAACTTTAGAGCTTCAGAGATTGATACTGGAGTTCTAACGACTGATTTACGACGTCAAGGGTGTCAAAAAGCTTTTTTTTTTTCAATGAGGAAAACTTGTATTGACGGCTATTTCATCCTTATAACTGTTTATGTCTTGTTATATATGGCTTCTAGCTAGTCTAAAATCTTCAAATTGCTTGTGACTTCTTTAGTCGATCTTTTTTCTTTTTCACACTTGTCAGCTGATAATTGGTTCAGTCTCTTCCCAGTAAGTATAGCTTTTCCTCGATCTTGGAAGTTCAGTTGTCTTTGTGGAACATTTCAGATGTCCCTTTTAAACTCCCAGTAGCCTGTTGGAGGTATTAATTAACATCTTTGGCAAGTTACGTCTCCCATAAGCTTCTAGCCTTTATTATGTCGAGAGCTAACAAATTATGTCAGTGACTCCAATGTTAAAACAACCTCTTTATTCTAAATCAGTAATTATCTACCAACGATGCCTTTTTCATTTCAAACTTACCAATAACCAAAGAGTCACTTGAGAGATCAAAGGGCTTCAGTTGAGCGGGGCGGGCGTAAAACTGTACTTTCTAAGTCGTGGTTTAGTTCTTTACTCAGAATAGCTCAACAAGAAGAGCCCGGCTGGCGCAATCGGTAGCGCGTACGACTCTTAATCGTACGGTTGCGGGTTCGAGCCCCGCGTTAGGCACTTCTCGTTTTTTTTGCATCTCCCCCGCCGCAAAGAGGCAATGTTCCAATGGCACGTAACAAACAGATATCAGACACTAATCCACTAATCAAACAAAGCAAAAGGGAACAAATAAATACCTTTATACCATCTTTAGATATCGACCTTGACCAAAAAAAAAAAAAAAAGAAGAAGAGACCGATACGGGACACAAACCAAAGCAAGAGCTCCATATCCAATCAAGAAAGGCTCCCGAAGCGCAAAGGCACTGTTCAAGAAACATAACAGAAGCAAGGTGTGTCTCGGAAACTGCATTAATTGGCAGTGGTGAATTTGCGAGAACTTAATTGTCATTTTCGCTGTTACTGGGCCAACATATGTATCTCTTTGTGAACTTGTATTGCACCTCTCTCTAACAGAACTAAGAATGCGAAACATACAGAAAAGTAATTTGATAAAATTGACACAATCTTCCAAACTAAAACGAATATAAAATTTGAGGCACACCGTACAGTTTCTGAAACGACATCCAATTTTCTAGCTGTCTTTACGATGCATCTTTTGAGAGCCAGCTCCATCGTACCCTGCTAAGACCTCATCCAGATTAGGATCTTCAATAGCATCTAGTAATTCAGTATCATCTTCCAGATCAGATTTTGGACCGGTAAAAATACCTTTCTTCATAGTGAAATAGTAAACCATCGACAAGATCCAAACACCACAGTTGATAACAACTGAATAATTCATAGATGTCTTATCTGGGTTTGGATTCGCAGGGAACATATCCATCACAATAACGAACCATTGAAATAAAATAGCACTAACGTTGATGACTCTTGAAAAATTTTTACCAGCAAAGAAAGGACCAGGTCTGAAGATGTCACGACCACTGGTCATTCTTAGTAGAGATGGAATTGACCAGGCCAAATAACCACCAATAATGGAAATCGAAAACAAAGCATTCGAAGCGGTTTCACCGATCAAGATCAATAGACCTAATAAAATTGAGACAATACCAGAGAAGATGACCGAATACAATGGGATCTTGGTCTTCTTATCAACAATCTTTAGTTGTTTACTGAATGGTAAACCGTCATCTCTGGCAAAGGCCCAGATTTGTCTTGAAAATGCAACCATAATGGAACAACCCATTAGAAATTGACAAAAGGCACATAGAGACATGAATGCAATGGTCCAATTCTTACCCATAGAGTCGTAAAAGATTTGAGCAATTGGTTGACCGGAGTCTGAGTTCAAGACAGAATCGATGTCTTCAGACATACAGGCACAAATGACGATACAAATAATGAAACCAACAATCCAACAGAAAGCAATTGATCCCATCAATCCAATTGGAACAGCACGAACAGGGTTCTTAACTTCTTCAGACATATGAACACTAGAATCCAGAGCACCGATGGTCCAAATGGAAGGCATTAAGCCTGAGAATAAGAAAGTCCACCCATTGGACCAGCCTGAGGTGTTTTCAATCTTGGTGAAGATGAATGAAGCATCTCTAAAGGAAGCAGTCTTTGATTTCCAAGTCCCAACTGGTAAAGCGATTAAAAAAATGATAACTAAGATATTGTTTGACCACACTGACACAGTTTGCATCTTTGAGATGATATTTGTTGGGAAACAACTTGCCAGACACTGTAGAACTGTGAAGGCTAAAAACACACCAAAGTTCCTAGCATCAGTGATCTCATATCCACCATCTTTAGCAATATAAACGATTGATAAGACTTGAACAGCTAGGCCACTGGTAATTGAGCAAACAGAACCAACCAACGCCATACAATTTGACCAACCACATAAGAAAGACAGTGATTCTTTCCATTTCACTGGAGCATAATAGTAAACCCATAGATAAGGACCGGAGGCAGCCGGTAAAGAGGAACACATCTCCGAAAGCGAGTAACCAACGTGTAGAATAAAAAACCCACCAACAAACCAACCCCAGACGAAGAATGCAGGACCACCAACTAAACCCTGAGCTGCAGTTGAGGCAATTGAAGATAATAGACCCATAATACTCATGGTAATACCGAAAGTTTGGAAAGTGGAGAAACCACGATTCAATTGTTGCTGGTAACCCATCTCTGCCAGCAAGGCATTTGGATCCCTTGTATTTTTAGCATCGACAAAGTTGATGGTACCAGCACCAGTATGAGAGGTAACATGGCGAATCTGTGAGTTGACGCTCCTTATCGTGGCAGGACTTGCGGCCCTTTTAACTGGATCGGTGGATGTGGATGAGGACATGCTGCCGTAGTAAGAAGACTCGGTGGCCAATGGATCCATAGCGATTGAGGTCCAAGCTAGAGAGCTGGTTCTTTTGAATTTACTTTATAAGTTTTTGAGCAACGATCTTAAACTGATATGTAGGACTGTAAGATGATAAAGTGTCATATCGCGCCAAAAATACCAGATGCCGTTTTCGCCAAGTTTCCTAAAGAAGAAGTAGCGGCCCCTCTGTAATCTCCTGATCTGGATGCTCTAACCGGCTATCGCGCCGATTTGGCGTTCCGAATCGGGATTTTGTCCGCCATTGAATCTGGCCAAAAGGGGAAGGTGAAAAAAATAAAATGAAATTGTTCAAATGCTCACAAAGGCAGTTGCTGCCTCGAGTTTGTCTTTGTGTCACTCTACGCGTATCTTTACCACACCTCTTCGCCATTAATGACCTCTTGAACCCGTATAATCCCTTAGAGCTGGACAAAGGCGCCTGTTTTCTCCCCGCCAAGCAGTCTAGCCCCTGTCAAAGACCTGCGAGCGGAATATCTATCTAAATGTAGTTGTGGGGCAAAGCGTAGGGCTTAAGGGTTTTCAATTCTCTGTGGCGATGATATCGTAACCTATCGGGATCTTTGCAACTAGTCGGGATGTCACGTTTCAATCCTTAATTATCCTCCTGCTCATCCTTCTTTATCCTTTATCTCCGTTCCAGGCCGAGCAATCGTTATCAGAATTTCAGAAAAATTGATTGGCATATTATTTGGCACAATCTCGGAGTGGGTACCTTGCACAACGCTGACCAGTACCCGAACTGATTCACAGATGGAAGAAAGAAAACTGTGGCGATGACGTACAAGTGTCTAATATTTTCAAATGAATTGGAGATCCAATTCTTGGCTTTATCCCGTCGTCTTTCTCAAGAGCGTATTCAAGTGGCTATGCATGATTACTAGTGCTAGTGTAATATTTACGTCCAGCTGGTAGGTTACTAAACGTGTGGAGTGTTACGCTACTGGAGCTAACACGGGGTGAAATTGCGAGTAATTAAGATCTATTATGAACCAATTAGTAGCCCAATGAGCATGCTAAGCAATCAATCCGAAGGCTGAAATTTCCTTAGTAAGGCGAGAATGGAGCTTTCTAGAGAATAGTATGGATATTGAAGTACCCTAAAGTAGGGAGGCTATGAGCAGTGACCTCATACTTTTACGACTACCATTATAATTAACTTACGGGTATCTTCTCACCCATAGTATTCCAATCGAGAGAATGAATTGCCTTCATTAAAATCCTGAACTTGAACCACTACACGACACGATTAAGCGGGTGAAGGATAATCGAAATTTTCCAGAAAGATCAAAATGCTTCTAAAACAAGCTCCTTGTGAGCCTCTATTCATCATGAATTGAGAACTCTAGCTCTTCTCTAATATGGATTTATCTACTGGGCTGGCGAACTTTTCTCTTTCAACCTGTAAACTGTAATTACAACACGTTTATATGGCTGGCTCGTTTTAAAGTATCAATATCAATCGTAAACTAAAAAAGTGACCTTCTGGATACAAATGAAAGTTAAATCCTTTAAGTTGTGGTAAAAGATGCTGTCTGATCAGTAATATGATCAGGCGAGATTTCAATGGTCAATTGATGGTCAAATAATACGTAGCTAGCATCTTTCAGAGGAGGAAACTTCTTTTGTAGCCACCTTTCCTTTTTCATCGTATTATATAATTAATATATATTATAATTATTCGTCGACGTTAATTGTTAACTCTCTAATTCGTTCCTACCGGCCCTTCATAATTTTCAATAGCTTTGAAACTTCCAATTTTTTCTGAACATTGCCGCGGTAAGGATATAGACCATCGGTATAATCTTCTACTCACCTAGGTTGCTTCCGACAGAAGATGTGACCAAGAACTGTAAACCCAATCCAGTCTTTTTTTCATAGTTTAATAGCTCAATTAAGCCATAGAGGCTTGTAGAAATGCTTTAATACCATAATTACTCATCCCTGGTGAGGGTTAAGTGCCATGTACATAACTGTCGAACTGCCGCCGTTCGCTTTTCGATTTTTCCGCTGAGGTACTACCAAACC
This sequence comes from Taiozyma sp. PG4208, assembly GCA_023629715.1. NCBI lineage: Eukaryota > Fungi > Ascomycota > Saccharomycetes > Phaffomycetales > Wickerhamomycetaceae > Taiozyma > Taiozyma sp. PG4208. The sequence continues at coordinate 6,077 of JAMAIG010000148.1, forward strand.
GCCTATTTTTTTTTCACAGATACAAAGTTATTTATTCACTCAATTTAAATATATCTTAGTCATATACTATGCTAGTAGAGCAAGATACGAAGCTAGTACAGGGTTTTTTGCGCCTTTCCGCCGAAAATTGAAAGAAAAGTGATATCCTTGGCCACCGTATGTTCTTTCTGAGGCCAATATTATGAGAATTAGGGCGTGTGGCGTAGTTGGTAGCGCGTTCGCTTAGCATGCGAAAGGTCTCCGGTTCGACTCCGGACTCGTCCAATGTGTTTGCGCTTTTTGGCGCCGCCTTTGTTTGTTTCTTTTTGGTTCCCAGAACTAAGGCTGACCCAAAGATCACTGGTTATTTATTTTTCATATAGCTTAAAGTCTATATATGATTGAGGAGCTACATTTTTAGTAGTCCAGTAGGTACATATATGCAAAGAATTGGTTCACTGAACAGGATAGAGGATTGGTTACCTCTTTCTAACTGGGAAGCTGCCAACCTGTATTATTTAGAGCACCTAGTATGAGAACTGAGTTCCAGTATTACCCTTTGTAGTAGAAGTGTCCATTTATTTAGTTCTGTTGTTTCTCAGGAGTCATAAGCGCACCATTTTTTCCGCCTATGTTGGTTTCTTGGAAAAGTAAAATCTTAAAAAGACCAGAGAGCCAAAGCAGCGTATGATACTAATCAGAGTCTTATATTCCTTCTTTTCTATAATATATTATCTTCTTTTTTCGCTTCAGAAGCGATAATAAGCGATAATAAGCGATAATATCACCTGCGTATGAAATCATGTTGACCAAGACAACATTGCCAGCTCCTCCTTTAGCGAACTCGCGGAACACCAAGATATCTGAAGAACATTCACCATCAGTTTACCCAAAGTAATGGGCAATATGACAAACTTATTCCTTTTGTATGCCATCTCAAATTTTAATGGCTATAGCTGGCTCAAAGTGGTTTCAACATTCGTTACTGGCTTTTAGTGGATTGGTATGTAATGAACAATAACCGAGCCTTTGCAGATATGGTGTTCCAAGTCGTTGGATTCCTTGTCAGAACTGGAATACCTGAAGGACATTTCTCCCTCTTTTCTTTCTTTCTAAAAATGCCCATATTATCAAGGCGGTGAAATATCAGCTCCTTCAGCACAGTTTAGCTACTAAAGCTAGGATAATGGTCTTATATTTACAAATCTAACCTTGAATTGTAGCTCATTTGTTTCCGGTCCTTCTCGGTTTGAGCATCATACTGCGGCTTCAGAATTTTTATATCTTTTTTTCAATTCGATGTTGTGGTTCCTTCCATGACGAAGTTTCTGACTGTTGAAGAACTGTCAAGTATCCGCAGCAACAGCATAAAATCAAATTGGGAAAAGAGAGCCCTATAGCCGTAAATGTGCCAACTGCTGGATTCTAATAGCAGGTATATACAAGAGAAAGTCATGAACTCACTTGAAGTCACAGCACTTTGGCACCAAGAGATAGGCGGCTATGAAGCCCCCTTGCCAAGCTGTTCGACATAGCACTATCGATTGGGTGAGTGGAAGTGACACATTTAGCTTTGGGATAGTGCTTTTTGCCTTGATTTAAACAACTTTGAAATGTATTCGACGTATCGAGACCATTCTCCAGGAATGAAGGTTCCGAACTGACGCCTGAGTGCAGAAATATTCCTAATTAAAAGAGCCTTCAAAATAATCCAATTACCCCATAAATCTATTAGAGATCCCAGGACTTTGCATTTTGGCTATGACTGATCTCTCACTATCATTCATACACCAGAGGACATCTTTAAGGACAGTCACAGACATCTCTTTATAGCAGGACCTCTTATCCAATCACCAAAGGATATGAAAATCCGACTCACCCAAATATACCTTAAGTAGTAGTGAGACTGACCTTTTAGTCAGCGGTACTTGAATTTCATTAACAAGCTGCAACAGTTCCAACAACCAACACTGGGTTGCTGATACTAATCAAAAGAACTTGTCCAGTTAGGCAGGAATACTAATCGCAGTACTGGCAAAGCAATGATCACGTATAGATGAAATGTCAGATTTAGTGACGTGTTCAGTACCTGCTGAGTTGCAAGTGGCCAGCAAGCGGCGGTATCACCGGTAACTTACTGTATTAACATATGCCTCTCGTGTTATAAGTCGACGCCAGTAATAGTCTGAATTCCATGTCTTGCGAAGAAAATTCACCATTCTCATCGTAAGTGCCCTCTAACAACGGAAAAGGAGTAGGAAAAGGAGCACAGTAAAAGGAAGGGAACAGGCGTATTATACTTCTGGTAGCTCCTCTTATCGGACTTAATTATTCCACTATACCAAAGCATTTTATTCTGAAGATGAAAGGAAGAGCCGAATATCTACCAATGTTTGGGCCAAGCTAGCTACTTTGTAAAAGCTGTTGCTTAAAGTCTAGTAAAGTATTAGCACGGGGTCGGCTTAGTTTTAGCGCAACAGAAACGCTCTGAACAGGAACATGGACACCGTGAATCCACAGATACAGAGATTTAAAATTGATTCAAAGCTTAACAACTTTATGAGAATCCCTGAATGTCCAGACTATGTATCCAAGATTATTCCTTTACCTGATTGACTAAAGCCAGGGTCTTCTCCACAGTTCAAGGGCATTTGAGGTTGTAGGAGGCTCATACGTTTCGGTCATTGGGAGTGACTATGCCGGTGCTGTTGTTGGTGAGACCACACACTGATTACCGTATGATCTATGGAAGTGGTTGAAAAGGCTATATTAAGTCATTGGCATATGTTATTCCCACCATCATCTATTAGAATTAATCGCTTGCAACTACACTTAGCTAATAGACAAAATAATACATTCTATAATATGCAACAATAAACATGAAAAAACAAATGCTAAGAACCAATGCAATGAACGAAACGTGACTTTATCAGGGCAACTTGAAAGAGGTTGCATAAACGTCAAAAGAAGAAAAGAAAAATGGTGGACGAAGAAGACTCACCTAGATGACTAATACTAATAATGGCAAGATGAATTTAATCCAACTGATGGAAACCAAAGAGGCAGCGTTCTCGTACGCGCTGACTTGTGGAGTACCTGAGCCTGATGACTGAACACCAGTTGAACCAGTTGAACCAGTTGAACCAGTGGATGCAGGGGCTGAGCCAGAGACGGCGGAGGTAGTGAAGCCTCTAGTGACAGACGCAGTAGCAGTAGAAGTAGCAGTAGCATCGTCAATAGTGACGGCTAAGGAGGAATCATAAGTAACTGTGTTAACAGCTTGGGTATTGGATGACGGGGTTGAAATAGAACCAGAGCTTAAAGTGGCACCAGAACCGGACTTGGACGAGATAGTAACGGTAGCAGAAGCAGCAGTTTCAATGCATTCGGTAGAAACTGTGATAACTGTAGAACCATGAGAGTCAGTGTAAGTCTTTGTGACTAAGGTTGTGGAACCGTCAACAGCTGACTGTGAACCAGAAGCAACGGAGACAATACCAACTTTACCAGATGTGGCCGAGGTGGAGCAAGTAGCAGTGGATGATAAGCCAGTAGTGGCAGTGATGACGGTGACAGTAGAAGGATTGGAACCACCGTACACTGAGGTAAAAGTAGTGTAGCTGACTTCTTTAGTACTACTTGATAGATTACCTGCAGACTTGATGGAACCACCTGAGAAAGAAGCACCGGCCCCAGTTGAAGCATCAGTTGATTTAGAAACACCAGCTGAAGAAGCTCTTATTAATGATTCGCTAGTGGATTGAACAGTTGATTCCTTAGTAGCAGAAACTAACGCGGATGATTCAGAACCGTCAATGGAAACAGTAGAACCAGAACCTGCTTTGATGGTTGTGGTCAATGAGCTGGAGGATTCACCTTGGGATTGCGAACCAGTGGAAACAGAAAATGGAGCAGTAACACTTATAGAGATGTCAGTAACAGCAGCAGAGGATGAAGCCAGTGTTAAGGAACCAGCAAAAGCTGATTTAGAAGTATTCAAAGTTGAAGCGACTGATGTGCTTGATTCTGAATCAGATAGGGAGCTAGCTAATGCTGATGAATAAGGCAATGATAGGGATGAAGGAGCAACAGAGGAAGATTCAACAGAGGAAGATTCAACAGAGGATGATTCAACAGAGGAAGTTTCAACAGAGGATGTTTCAACAGAAGAAGATTCAACTGAAGAAGATTCAACTGAAGAAGATTCAACTGAAGATGGGGCAACAGAGGATAGTTCAACAGAGGAACATTCAACAGAAGAAGTGATTGAAGATGATTCAGATGAGTATGGTGAAGATGAAGAAGATGAAGTGTTATCACTGGTTGTTTCAACGGAAGATCCAATGGAGGCTTCAGTGTTCAAAGTCGAACTGGCTGAGGAGATGAGGGAAGTGACTCCAGAGAACGCTGGAGCAATGGTGGTAGTCAAATGAGTCGAAGATGATCCAGCAGAGGATAATTCAACAGAAGATTCAACAGAGGCTTCAGTGTTCAAAGTCGCACTGGCTGAGGAGATGGTGGAAGTGACTGCAGAGAACGCTGGAGCAATGGTCGTGGTCCAATGGGTTGACGATGATCCAGCAGAGGATAATTCAACAGAAGATTCAACAGAGGCTTCAGTGTTCAAAGTCGCACTGGCTGAGGAGATGAGGGAAGTGACTGCAGAGAACGCTGGAGCAATGGTCGTGGTCCAATGGGTTGACGATGATCCAGCAGAGGATAATTCAACAGAAGATTCAACAGAGGCTTCAGTGTTCAAAGTCGCACTGGCTGAGGAGATGAGGGAAGTGATCGCAGAGAACGCTGGAGCAATGGTGGTAGTCAAATGAGTCGAAGATGATCCAGCAGAGGATAATTCAACAGAAGATTCAACAGAGGCTTCAGTGTTCAAAGTCGCACTGGCTGAGGAGATGAGGGAAGTGATCGCAGAGAACGCTGGAGCAATGGTGGTGGTCAAATGAGTCGAAGATGATTCAACAGAAGAGGATTTAACTGAAGACGATGCAACTGAGAATGATGAGATCAAAGACGATGATGTAACAGAGGACAATTCAGCTGAAGATGAGTCAATTGAAGAAGAAACAACTGAGGAAGATTCAACTGAAGATAATTCAACTGAGGATGAGGCAACAGAAGATGATTCAACAGAAGATGATTCAACTGAAGAAGAAGCAACTGAGGATGGTGAAGAGGAAGGGTTGTCAATGTTTGTTTCAACAGAGGATTCAACGGAGGACTCAGTGGAAGACTCAACGGAAGATTCAGCGAAAGGGACCATTGAAGAACCAGCTGATGATGTGGCATCTGAAAATTCAGAAGATGATAAAGATGCTTGAATTTCCACAGATGTAACAGAAGTTATTGAGGCGTCAGATGAGTCAATTGAAGAAGGCGAAGAAGAAGACAAGCTAACGAAGGTTGAAACTGGAGCAACAGTGGTGGTTGGCTTGGAATTCAAAGCTGAGGATGGAATAACGGAAAAGTCAGAAGAGGATGAACTTAAAACTTGAACAGTAGATGAGTAGATTGATGATTTGGATGATGAGAATGATGATGTATCAAAATCGGAAATGGAAGATGCTGATGAAGACAATGATTGTGTTGGGGCATAGGACGATTCAACTGAAGAAAAAGAGGATTCGCCCAATGAAGAAGAAGCAGTGATGCTTGAAGCTTCAGATGATGATAATGTGCCCTCAAAGCTGGCTGATAAAGAAGTTGACACGAAATCAGCGGATCCTGAAGAAGAAGAAGAATGAGCGTTTGTGAAGGTACGAGCTAAAATGTTTGGAGATGATGATAATGATGATGATAATGATGATGATAATGATGATGATAATGATGATGATAATGATGATGATAATGATGATGATGGTGACGACGATGATGAGTCAGCTGCGAATGTAACGCCAGTAACTGATGATTGAGCCAATGATTCAGATAGGGAGGTGGAGGAAGCAACTGAGCTAACATCTAAAGAAGAAGTTGAAGTTGCTACGCTTGGGTCTGAGAAATCACTAGACTCAACTGTGGAACGTGAAATAGGCAAAGAGCCTCCAGTAGACGATGGAGCCACGGAGCTCGAAATTGAAACCGATGATGAAGGTTCAATCAGGAATAAATCTTCAGATGAGATGAATAGAGTGGCCATAGTAGAAGCTGGAGCAATGGTGGAGGTGTTTGAATAATGGTGGAAAGATGACAGTGAGATGGAAGACACCATGACTTGAGATGAACTAACTGATTGGACAACAATTGATGGGAAGCCAATTGAAGATGACACCGTTATGCTAGAAATTGGTTCAGTAGCTGAAACACTAGTCAAAGATGATTTAGATGATGAAGATGACTCATAAGTTAAGGTTGATTCCACTGATAAGACAGATGAATATAAGCTAGAGTCAACAGCTGATTCGCTGGATGAGAATGACACAGAGGAGTATTCGATAGAGCTTAATTCAACAGAGGATAACCCAACAGAAGAAGTCTCAGAAGGTGATTCAGCAGAGGATGGTGCAACAGCAGAAGAAGATTCAACAGAGGAAGACTCAACTGAGGAAGATTCAACAGAGGATGGTGCAACGGAAGAAGACTCAGTTGAAGATGGTGCAACAGAAGAAGACTCAACAGAAGGAGATTCGATAGCGGAAGATTCAATAGAAGAAGATTCAACTGAGAATGAGGCAGCAGAGGAAGATTCTAATGAGGAAGGTTTGATTGAAGATGTTTCAACTGAGAATTCAGTGGTCAAAGAAGCACCGCCTGACGATGATGAAGACAAAGTAGTTGCAGAGAACGCTGGAGGAACGGTGATCAACAAATGAGAAGAAGATTCAAATGAGGAAGATTCAACAGAGGATGGTGCAACGGAAGAAGATTCAGTTGAAGATGGTGCAACGGAAGAAGACTCAACAGAAGAAGATTCAATAGAAGAGGATTCAACAGTAGAAGACTCAACAGAAGATTGATTCAAGATAGAAGCAGATGAGACAACTGAAGAAGCTTTTTCAATAGAAAATTCTGATGAAACTGATAGAACAATGACTGATTCAGAAGCCTCTGCGGAGCTAGTGAAGAAAGCTTCGGAAGACTCCAACACAACGCCAGAGCTGGATTTAGGACCAGAGCTTTGAGTAAAAGATGCCTCAACTGAGGATGTTTCGCTAGATGAATCGATAGAAGTTAAACTTTGAGTAGAGCTGGACGAAGATGTTGATGGAGCAATTGAGCTGGTGTAAGAAGGTAATGAAGATCCAACTGAAGATGCGATTGATGATTCAACTGAAAATTCAGAGGAAGATGAATATTTTTTCTCGCTTGAGGCTGATTGGGAGGAAGAAACAACGGATGATGACAAAGACCCAAAAGAAGCGTTATCAGACGAAGAAACATCCTCACTCGATGGGATCACAAACGAGGAAGATAATGAAACAGCAAAACCAGATGGTACTGTGCTCAAATAGGATGTTGATGAAGACACGATCGAAGGGGCTGATAATCCAACAGATGACACTTGAGAGCTAGTATCTAAGGTAGAAGCTGAATAACTAGCGGAAGAGAATGAGCTTCGGATTGTGGAAGACGAGGTAGAAGTCTTAACGGTTAAGCTCAATGAATTCTCAGACAAGGAAGAGCTTGTATTGGTCGAAGATTCAGCGGATGAAGCTAATGACTCAGTTGAGCTGGAAGCTGAGGCTGAAGAACTTGTAGTCTCGAGGCACTGATAGTAGTAGGCATTTTGACTAGAGCAAGAGTAGCCTTCAACACAACAAGAAGCGCCGTTCCAATTAGCACCGCCACATTGGCCATATGCTGTGGCACAGGAGGTAGTTGTGGATGAGGAAGAAGCTGAGGTTGAAGTCAGAGTTGAGCTTGAGGAAGGAGTTGTTGACGTAGTAGTCGGAGCATCGGTAGCTTGAACACACTGATAGTAGTAGGGATTCTGGCTTGAGCAAGACCATCCCTCAACACAACAAGAAGCACCATTCCAGTTAGCACCACCACATTGACCATAAGCGGTAGCACAGGAGGCTGCTGTAGCGGCAGGAGCTAAGGTTGTTGTCAAAGTTGAGCTTGTAGACGAACTTGAACTTGAGGATGAAGTTGAGCTTGAGGATGAAGTTGTTGAGGTGGTAGTAATAGTAGAGCCTGTGGCTTGAACGCACTGATAGTAGTAGGCATTTTGACTTGAACAAGACCAGCCTTCAACACAACAAGAAGCACCATTCCAGTTAGCACCACCACATTGACCGTAAGCTGGGGCACACGATAGGGAGGTATCACCAGTGGTTGGTGAGGTTGTAGTGGAAGTTGAAGTTTTTGTTGAAGAAGAAGTGGCCTTACCAGAATCGTCAGAAACCTTTGCAGCTGTTGAAGTTGAAGTTGAAGTTGAAGTTGAAGTTGAAGTTGAAGTTGAAGTTGAAGCGGACGAGGAACCACCGGAACAGTACTGAGGCCATTGGTAAGGAGGAGAGTCAGCTTGTGATCTACCGTAGTTGTCAGCGTTACAACCAGTAATATAGTCGTAAGACATACCGTATTTCCAAGAAGAACACTCGGTTTTATAAGTGACACCTGCGGTACACCAATCATATTGGATTTGAAAAGTTGGCATGGTAACGTAACCATTGGAAGAAGATGAGATTGTGACTGGTATTGTGACTGTCCACTCATTTGGGTTAGTTATTCTTGCAATGTTCATATTTCTTGAGAATAAGACGTATTGGACACTACCAATAATTTTTAGCTCGGACAATGAAGCTAAGGACATACCATCATTACCTTTAAAACTGATGGTGACGTCGTAACTGTTATCACTAGTCCAAGTGACACCCGTTATGGAGATTGAGGCAGTTGGAGTATTTTGGGTCTGAGCATGGTATGTGAAGTCCAGGTTAGGACAAATAGGTGAGATGGAGGAGCATTGTGTGGAAGCATTCACCACACTATTTAGCAATAGCAGGAGTACAAGCTTGAAAAAGTGCATCTTGAGCTGCGGATTGTGCACAAAAGCGAAGAGTCTAAGCTGATGGAGATCTCTTTTCTAGAGAATTCCTTTGATTCAAACCGGCAATTCAATCAATTATATATGAAGACGCAGAGTGCGAATACTGGGAATGAATTAGTAGGGAAAAAAAAGAAATCATAAAGAACATGTAAAGTGACTTATGTCCCACAGGGCCAGGAAGCTGCAAGATCATAGCTAGTCTCTGAGCGTTTTGCGCATGAAGACTACACACAAACGCTTTACGAGAATTAAGCGAGATCTTACTTAGGATCAAATTCATGCAGATATATGCATAAATAGAACTTGCAGAAGCGCACTGAAGAGTCTTTTCGTTATATGGAAGGTTAACCTTATGCAGATACATGCAAGTGACTCCTTCTAGATATTAATTAGAGAAGGAAGTCTTAAACACCGGGTGGTCAAAGAACAGAATATTTGAAGAGCTGGACACTAGAACAATCAAATTGTTGGAGTTTGTAGACTGAAAGCAACCCTGAAACTGCTAATACAGCTCGAATTTATTGACTCTAGTCTTGGTTGTCCAAGAACTGTCTTGCTACTGATTCTAAGTATTCTAAAGGTTCTACAGTTGAAGCGCAGTAAGGCTGCGCCAACTTAAACTAATTAACAGATCGATATACCTATGGCGGACGCAATATGGGCTCCCAAATCTGTCATTTTTCCTTTCCTAAAAAAATGGAAGCGCCCGTATTTCCGATTTCAGTCACCGGTAAAAACCGTAGGCATACAATTAAAATTCTGGGCAACGGAGTTATGCACAAGTGGCATAGTTCTGTGCAGTAACTTGAAAATTGAGATTTGAACCTTTGAATTGCAGAGAGACGAGACCGGCTTAAGTCCACATCAAAGTGTCGCCAGGAATAGCTCTGTCTGACTCTGGGGTTGCTTCTCAGATGACTGAAGAAAGGGCATAACAGCCGCTCAAGTTGTTGGGAACCCCAAAAATTCAAGAGGACTCTCCCTAATATATGATGACTCTCCCTAATATATGATGCAATACACCAGCGTTAAAACGCTGGAAGGTTAGTGGTGTCGTGTGATCCGCCATAGCAAGCAAGTGAGTAGAGTCCAAACGTTCATCAGAAGTAGATGCATCGTATTTTTTAGATCTAGTTTGGTACTATTATAAAAAAAAGAAAAAGAACACCTGATTGTCCATGCATGTTGAATTCTAGGGTTGAACTTAACGTTCTTCGCCCTTCTGTACTGTACTAAAGCGCGAGATTGCAGCCTACTCTGATCACCACGTGGAATATATATAAAGAGGTACTTGGTAAGAAGTACTACTCTATTACGATAGTGTTCTTCCATCGGCCATCTTTATGTCAATAGTGTAATTCCCGCTTTAGGATCCTTGATTTACTGCTCTTGGGGAGGTCCTCTACCAGGCTCAGTAGTAGCAAATAAGATTTCAAGATTCGGCGTATGTTCTAAACAAAGATCGAGAAATTTTTGCAGGGACATGATGTACTACAAAAGCTTAAAGATTGCACCAGCTATGTGAACTCCCATTCGACTTCTCTGCTCCCCGATGTTCTCATATATAGACATTCATCTTTCAGCAGTCATCTCAACAAAAGTGGATCCGTGCGTTAATTCCTGGTACCAGAAACCCTTCATGTGTTTAAATGCTTCCTGACTTCGATTGGTACCTCTTGCAATTGGGCTTGTAGAAAATCATACTTTATTACACTTCTCGGATCTTGAGAAAAATACGATTAACTAATATTGACTATCTGAAACAACAATTCCCCTTGGCTGTAGATCACTCACTCGCTAACCAATCAGTTTATTGAAGTACTAAATAAAGGCAGCATTCTTGATAGTATTACATATTAACCCCACAGGTCCCGTGCAATAAGATCACGCAACATCTACTTATCAACGGAAAAGTTGGAAGGTGAAGTGAGTTCAGGTTCTTAATGGTACAAGGCAGGTGAACTCCCAAGATAGATAACAAGCTATACGTACTGCAACGAGATATTATCATGTGACAAGTGAGAAAGATAAAAAGACTAAAGAAGTCGCAAGCAACTCGAAGATTATAGACTAGCTAGAAGCCATAAATAATTAAGGTAGAAATAGCCGTCAATACAAGTTTTACTCCTATGAAAAAAAAAAAATGTTCTATTCTTTACCAAACAAAAGTGGTTCACATCTCCCTTCTGGATTCTCCAGTCAGCTGTTTTAGTACACCACCGTTATCCATTATCAGAGGTGGTCATTCTAACTCTATGCCTGAATATTTTTATATTTTCCAGACCCCAAAGTCTCGAAAAGACTATGCAACCATCTGCGAGTGATAAAATTCTTTTGTTCCGAGAACTTGGCAGTTTTGATCTACGTTCGTCCTAAAAACTCGGGGGATATCAACAAACTTCAAGAGGAATACTAGGCCGATGAAATTGTGGAGTTGGTCATGAAATTCACTTCAGGAGAGAGCAAATAGTGGTTTGAGGTTTCTGGCGCGCTTCTAACCGAACCTCTCTAAGGTCAGCTCTGATCGCCCCATGAGCTTCATAGTTCTGGTTCTAAAAAAATATGGAAAGTTATTCACTCAAACTCTATCTCCTTAAAGTCTGGTAATATTATTCTTCATAGCCTTGATTCTCACACACATGAATCTGAATCGCTGACTAACTTACCAGATCTAAAACCTTAGAGTAAAAGCTACTAGGCACTACTTTTCTCCGACAGAAGTTGCTTGCTGGGAAATAGCTAGATAATTAGTCCTGTGTGCCATTTGAAGAGCAACGTTTATCTTATACTTTTCCCAATCTTAGCTTTAAAAATCCGAATCAAAACAAGTATAGTTTTGCAGAGTCATCTTCAGATTCCATAACTCTAAAGCTACGACAATATTAATTGAAACAAATTAAATTGTTGAAGGTGCGCACGGGTGAGCACTAGTGGATCAACTTCCAGGGGCAGATTGCGAGCATTGCAGAATGGTACATACGAGCTTCGTTAAACGATCGAACTGCATGAATTCTGTAGAGTAGGTCGATCAAAAGAAATTTTTGACGAGGTGGAATGCAAGGTGGGGCTTTGAAGAAAAGTAAACCACAGTTGATTAGTTAGCGTTACTGTTCTAGAAGGCTTGTAAAATCAGTGTTGGAAAGGTTGGAAAGGCTGAACTTAATTTTGGCAAAACTCAATTTAATTTACACTATGACTGACTACCCAACAATCCCCCCACAAAGCTTCGAGGTTTATGTTGGTCCCCTTAGGTAATATCTAGAGCCGTATGCCAAACAGGAGCTTACATGGTCAGAAATTCTCTCCAAATTACTAGCTGATCACGTTTGGCCTTGGTTCTACACCTTGAGTTGATCAAGCTAAGCTCAATTTAAGTTCTCCATAGCTGAGCTCTCCCTCAATATCAAGCCAGTGTGAAGCTTTCAAGTGAATTAGTGAATGATTGGATGAGCCCCCCCCTGATTATCATTTTAGGATTAGCGTATTCTCAGACTCTTGACCCTCCGTGACTTGCCAAGTGCCAACACTTATTCATTATTTACGTACTAGCAAAACCGTTAACTTACCTCTTAAGCTCTGGCTGGAACTGGCTGTCGTTGATTAGTGGTAGATTAGACTAGGCCGTGTGATTGATTTCTGTACTCCTACCATAGTAGGTCAAGGACCATCAAATTCGTGCAGGTCTTCATCAGCCGGTGTAATTCCCCACCGTCCAACTACTATATAGAGATCCGCATATAAACGTGGTATGAGGGATTACCTATGGCTGACGTATACATTTTTGCCCCGTCTTTCTCTTTGTCGAGCTTTACAGGCATCTCCCATTTTGACCGAGACATATTAGCAAGCAGTAGTGTCAAGCAAAGAGATCAAGGTCTGATCTGGTTATAAGACTGCTGCTTAGGAAAATCGGAAAAGCTTAAATATACGTGGATCGGATACTTGAAAGGGCTTTCTGAGACCATTGGACACTTCCAACTAAAAACACGACTTCGGAAAAATTTTACGATAGAGGCGGGGACGAAAAAGACTTTCTTTTCAATGATCAGGTTCGATTTTAAAGTTACAATCAATTATATAAGTTTTGTGGCAATCGGTGAGCTTTTAATCTGTGTGTTTGATAGTGTCGCTGGATGTCCCAGACAGTGAGTTCCTCTGTGTGTTGGGTTCTTGTTCTTCTTTGGCAATGAGCTCTGTTCGCGCTTTTTTTTTGACGATCATAAAGATTATATAAAGGTGGATGTGTATTCCAGTGTGTTGTGCTTATGATTCTGTTCCATAGTGCTTGCTATATGTCTTCGACAGTGTCTCTGCATTTTGGCGGAAAGAAAGGTGGGAAAAAAAGAAAGCACTCACGCTGGGGGTCGAACCCAGAATCTTCTGATTAGAAGTCAGACGCGTTGCCATTACGCCACGCGAGCTATTTTGTGGTTCTTTTGGGCACAAGAATTAGTAGTGTTCACCATCTGGTACGGGACACACTGGAACTTTCAGTGAGACTGTTGAAGTCTATAAAATCAGGATAATAAGGAAGAACATGCCAAGTGAGGATGCGCTGATCCTTGGCAAATGATAGGATAGTGTGATATTAACAATTAAAATTACTACTAACATTCCGGGATCAACCTACTACAGGTCAAGATTTGGATGGGAATATAACTTCAGTGAAAGCCCAATGCCCTGACAGTTGGCGTATGAGCTCATATATATGGAGTCGATAAAAAAGTGTATATATTTATGAGTGCAAGGGCATCCACAAACTGCATTCGCTTATCCCCATACCATTCGTTTGAATCTATGTTCTAGGACGTCAATCACATTGGTCTTTTTCTGTGCCTCTTTCAGAGTAACAATATCTTTGTTTTGTAGGGTTGAGGAGTGCAATGTCTTTGAGATCAAGTTGATAATGTGTTTGACTTTAGTGTAGTCCATGTCACTTGGGAATTTTATTGTGAGGAATCTGTCTTCTGGCGGCAGTGTATTTTCACAATTATCAGTTTCATTCACAATTTTATCTTTCAAGATGAATTTCAAACCAACATTTCTGTGTGGGTTTTTCGACATTGAAGTATGTGTGGATTTGAAATAAGACCCGTATTGAAGCTCTTTGATGTCTTCAACTGGTAGTTTCACAGCCTCTTGAATATCATCTTCTTTGAACTTGATCACAAATACAATCTTGTTAGTCAGAACCAATGCAACTTCAACTTTCAATTTCACGTCATTAAATTTCAAACTTGTCTCAAACCCACTCCATGAGCCAACTAAGATTAGATCCTCTGTTTCAAATTTCAAATTTTCAATCACCTTTTGTAAACATGTGTTCTTCTTGTTCAGTGCTTCATTGATATCGTTTGAGTCAATGACATTCAATGTCGATTCAAAGTCTTCAAAGATCTTGGCATCTTGGTAACCTAAAATGAACTCAACAAAGCATTGCTTGAAGTAATCACTAATATAACCAGAGTAGTAACGAGACATTGTTAACCAAGCATCAGTCATCAGACCTTTGTAATTTCTCTTTGAAGTACGGGTATAATCACCTTTCAATGCATTGGTCGAAGCATATTGTCTCGAGATGAAATCACCATTATCAGCCCATAAGTTATTGAAATCTGCTTGATAAGCGACTTTATTTTCCATGATATATGAGTATTTCTTCAAGGTATTGTTCAAGATGAACTCAGAGATGAATTTAGAGACCAAGTTTGTACGATCTAAGCAATCGATACAATTGATTCTGAAAACACCCACTTGTTTATCTTCGGAGATGGAGTCAAACCATCCATAGTTTTGCAATTGCTGTTCAACAGTAAGGTCAGGTGTGTTTTGGATCTTGTCATCAAGTAATAACCTCACCTTGTCAAACTTCATCTTTTTGCAAACTTCGTGGAAGTCAAACCATGAAATCTCAACGTCATTATGGACACATTCTCGATAATAAGCATCGCCAACTTCACATTCTTTCTTGGATCGCTCGACAAGTGAAACACATGTGACTTTACTATAACGATTCTTCAAGTTTTGAAAATGGGATTTAAAGATATCCCTAGTTGCTTTAACTTCTCGGGTTAAGTATGGAACAGGCTTTAGAGTGGAGGGATTTTGGTTGAAGAATAATGGAATTGAACCTCTTATTATATCGAATTTGGCAAACAAGGCAGCAGTATCAACAGCATTGTCAATGATGAGGATCTGGGAAGTTGCCACAAAATTTGCAACGTTTGAATGATCGTCAATCCCACGTCTTAGGTATCTGAGACCGGCTCTTTTTGTGCTTCTCTTCGACACCAGCAGTAAGATCCCACGTTTGGATGATGAAGACGTGATTGGAGTGAGATCAATTGAGATTGAATTGATAAACCCTTGAATAATTGACTTCGAAAGTTCTGTATCTTGCAACTTTATGGACATGAATTCGTTGAATCTAAAGGAGCCAGTAGGTTTCGATAACTCGTTGTTGATGATTTTCCCATCTTTGAACACAATGTCCTTTGATATATCAATCTGGTCAGAGTAATAGAAATCCTTCGTATTGAAGAATGTTTTGATCTGCTTTTCAAACTTTCTGAGCATTGATCTTGAGATGTCATTGTAATTTCCAGCTTCATCTTCGACGTCAGCATGAACAACTTTTGAATTCAGCACTGGTCCTCTCACGGTGATAGCTCTTTTCAATTTGATCGAGTTGACGTCACTTGGTTCATACTCAAGAGCCTTATCCTCTTCATTTTTCCCAGGATCAAGATCATCGTAGTAGCCATCGTACGAAATTCTCTGAATAGCGGGCTTCTTTGTTAGTGATAATGAAGGACTTGATTTCAAATCATCTGTATAGATCCCCAGCTTGGAGAACAGAACATCTTTGGTCTTGTTAACTTGATCTGAGAACTTTGCAATGGGCGTATCATTTTCTGACTTTAAAGTGGCTTCATTCATCGAGAGGATCTCTATCTCATCGCTATCACTATCATCCTTTTCTTGATTCTCCTCAGAGCTGAAAAGTTTGGAACAAAGTGGGAACTTCAAGGGTATTATGGAGCTCTTTGTGATTCTCCAGATGTCAACGTCATTGTAATCGAACACGCGATCTTTCTCATCAATAGCAACCAAATAACCTGGACCAACAGTGACAATACCAAAGATCCCCTTCTTCTCAATGGTTCCTAGTGGCTTCTGGTCGGCAGGTATGTCTTTTTGAAGGAGTTGTGGACTGGAGAACGGGAGGAAGTATGTGTTACAGTCGGAGGTGATGGATATTCCTGTTTTAAAGAGTGAAAGCAGCAGATTTTGCTCGGTGTGCAGGTCTGACATTGTGGAGTAGTAGCTGAGCTTGCTAAGTTTTTCTTTGAGACACACTGAAAAGCTTCGAACAGTGGCAAATTGGGAGCAAATTGGAGACTTTTTGACTGTTTTTGACTCTTTTTGTCACAATTTCTCGTTTAGCATCTCCGTTGAAAGTGCCCTTACCAGATCTTGTCAGAGTTTGATTTAATACCAATACAACTAAACGACGACACGAGTGTTACAGCTTAATAGTAGGAGCAGTAAAGTAAACTCTTCCACATGCCAGAGAGAATGCCTCAATGTTTGGGAACTACAAAAGCTGGCCAACGCTGTAAAATCCTGTTGAAAAATGGAGATTTCTACTGCCATTTCCATATCCATCAATATTCAAAAGGTTCATTTCCCACTGAACCAAAGACTTATCCACCTAATGAACGTTACCAGCGGGGCTTCATCTATGTTTACACTCTCCAGCATCTTCTTGAACCACGACCTGCAAAACAAGATTGGCTGCAATTGAAGAGAGTCAACGATGATTGGGTGGTTTTCGACCCAAAGAAATCAATAATAGTGAAGATCGGATTGACACAAGGCTCTGTGCAAAAAAGACTTCGACAGTGGGAAAGCCAGTGTAGTCATAAACTGAGCGCCTTAGATCCATATCAAGACTATCAAGCGTCCAGCTCCATCACGAGACTGTTCTCGAAATTGAAACTTACAGACACAGATAGAGTCAGTTTTCAAACTTACGACCCACAACAGCAAGGATTCTTCACTTCCAGGTCTCTTGCACTGATAGAGAGAAGGATTCATGAAATGTTATGGAAGAAATATGGTCGAGGTGACGTGGTATGCCATGGTTGTAGAAAGGAAGGAAAAGATCAGAGTATACATAAGGAGTGGTTTTTACTAAAGAGAAGGCAACTCTATGATGTTTTCAAGCTGATTGATGAATGTATATTAACTGAAGCAAACGCATAACTCAACTCTTTGGTGAAATTTGAGTAGATTGCGGAATTCGTAGAAAAAAAATGTGGTAATATTACTGCAATTTGATATATTTGTATTAGAGGCAACATTCATCATCATTGGTCAAAATGTTCATAACTTTCTATTGATGGAATGCTTAGAGTGGCATAATTAAATAACCTGAGACTGCCAAGTAATGAGATATCCTATATTATACGATTCTTCCTATTTCCTTATTCCTATTTCCAATTTGATGTGGTTTTATGGTTAAATCTGACACATGTCAGCGGGGAGAGTATAAAACGATTTCGCGGACTTTAGAGTCAAGTCCAGTGTTGATCAATACAACATCTCATCTCATCAACTCAAAAGTTATCAAAACTACAGAAGAGCCCCCTGATAAACAATGTCTGAGAAGGGTAATTTCGGTAGAAGAACATGGGACCGTGAAGAATATGCTAAGCAAGCGAAAATACGACGTGAAAATAGAGGTAGACCGTCACAAAATGTGCTGAAACAAACCATTACGAGAGATTCATTAGATTTCAATAAAGACTTAAACAAAAGGCAAGTCATCACTGGGAACGTTGTTAGTACGCGAGGAAAATCATTTGGTTTCTATTGTGAGGTTTGTGACTTGACATTCAAGGATAACTTGAAGTACGTGGACCATTTGAACTCAAAACCGCATTTGATAAAAGCTGGTGAGTTGAATCAAGAGAGACAAGTGACACTGGAGCAAGTTAAACTTCACTACGAGGAGTTGGTGAAAAAAATTGATGACAATATGAAAGATGATGACAAGTATGATATAAAAGAAAGAATAGAAAGACGGAAGCGTTTTGAAGAAGAAAGGAAAGCGCATAAGAAGGTTAAGAAGGAACTGAAAGAGACATCTATCAAAGATGATCAAAATGATAAAGATGACGATCCAATGAAGAAGATCCTAGGGTTCAGTGGATTTGGAAGTACAAAAAGGTAATTAATATATACATGTGATTTTTAATTCCTCCTATTTACTCAACTTTCAAATCATCCAAGTTTGTAATCTTGTCCACTTTATTCACAGTGTTATAATAATTAACAACCATGTAATCATTACCGACGTCACCAAGATAGATAAACTTCTTAATCGTCACGATTTTATCCTCAAAGTGTGTACTCTCTTGCAAATCACGAGGGAAGTTCAAGATTATAAACTTCCCGTTTGGCTGAGAGTGCAAGAAGTTACCAACTAGCTCAGTGACGAGGCCTCTTGGAGGTTCTGGTAAGTCGACATCATTGAGTAATGCATGAAATTTTGAACTTTCATCTTGCTTTTCTTGTTCAATCAAGTCATTCGGATCAATGACCGTGAAACCATCAGCCTTGACATCTTCTTTCTTGATAGCTTGACCTGACTTTAAGAAATACACTTGTTTATCATCAATGTTGAAAAGAGCCTGTTTTCTCTTCAATCTAGCTTGTTGTCTCAAATACTCAGACTCACTCATGGAGCGAGGTGTGGGCTTCTCTTTACTCACGGCATCAACGACTTGCGTTAGGATTATGGTGGAGATGATACTAACACTGATGAAGTTACGGAAGTTAACACCACGGTCTGATTGTGGCTTGTTGTTGTTGGTGGATTGGGAACGAATTGATCTCAGCTGTGGCCTGATCGAGTTCTTTAAGCGAAGGGCGCTTCTGAACATTCTGTATTATAATGAGGTAACCAGCAACTTTTGGCTTCCTTGATGATGTTTTGTGCCGGCCATAATTTGATTTTTTTCCACCATTTAATTGGTTAGTTATATCAATGCTGTACGGTTAAAATGAGGTTTTCCTTCCAGAAATACATCTCAAAAGTTGATACTCATCATCGGACACTTCTACTCACAATATCTCCTGAAGCAATCAGCTTATCCCCTCACTTAAATCGAAATATCATTGATATTTAGTGGATGTACTCTCATGTTCCTCATACATCGTGCCCCTATCAGTTAACGTTGATGTCCCGAAAATCCGCGAACTCGTTTTATTTCATTGTTCGAGAACTGTTGAAAAATTAATACCCAAAAAGGCCCAAAATCGGTATTAAACCATCGATAAAACTTCAGTACAAGACCACAAAGACTACAGCAATAACATGTCCCTTGTCAGACTAGCGAACCTCGCTGCTCACATACAAAACGTCACCAGGGTCCACCTGAGCAGCACCCCGGTCCCATACACAAAACTGCACCTGGAAGTGTCGAAGCATCTGTATAAACAGGGCTTTATCTCATCTATACAACGTGGTTCTGTCCAGGGGCCAGACCAGATCCCAACCGAGGTCACCCCGGACAACATAGCCTCTAGAAGATTATGGCTGGGCCTGAAATACCGTGACTCCAAGCCTGTGATCTCCAAATTCCAATTGATTTCCAAACCAAGTCTAAGAATCCATCTTAATGCTGAACAAATCAAAGAACTTGCTGGTGGTAAATCAGTGAGAAACATCAAGCCCCTAAGTCCTTCCGAATTGGTTCTTGTCAGATGTCACCAAACTAAAGATATCCTGGAGCTTTCCGAAGCTGCTGCCCAGCATAAATCTGGTGAGGTCTTGTGCAGAATAAGATGAACGAACTGCTGTAAATACGATTGAGAAAAGAATACGAAATAGTCATGTATATTTGATGTTGTTCCACGTAGTAGCCTTCTTACAACTCGACAATTGGACCACCACCTATACTTCTCCAGCTTGACATGTCTAGGTTCCAGCCTTTCCATTTGCTCAATTTTGCCTTGATATCTTCAACCTTTGTCTTTTCATTTTGATTGAAATTCGTAAAGTTAGTGTTGAATGGTTGTTGATATGAAGGCGTTGGTGATAAAGTTAAGTGCTCATCGTCATAAGAATGATATTGTGATTGTTGTGGTACATCAACTTGGGCCCTGGCTAATTTGACTTCTAAATCTTTGACTCTTTGTTCTAAAGTTTCAATTTGGTCCAGCTGGTCGAATTTCTCTAGCTTGAAGGCCTTAATATCTTTCTTTAATGTTACGTTCTCCCTCGCAAGCTCAGAATTCTTTGCTTGTAGGGATTTGACTTCTTCTTGTAATTTAGAATCTTCAATAGTATCTAAAAACGAATGACCTGAATCACCACCGAATAAAGAGTCCACTTGCTGTGAATCCAGTTCAGCTGGTAAATTCTTTGATTGTTCGGTGTTTTCTTCAACTGGTGTCAGCGATGATTGGATCTCTTTTTTGACCTCTGAAGTGTCAATCTCAAAGTCTTCATTATTCTCTAACAGTTCTTCCTTAGCTTCTTCTTCGATTTCTCGAACTGATTCAGGTTCTTCTTGCGCCTCAATCTCTTCCGCAGTCTTTTCTTCTTGCTCTTCTTGTGCTTTTGCAGGAGGGTCCTCAGAGACTGGCTCAGTCTCTGACTTTGTATCTTCCTTCACTTCTTTAGTGGCCTGTTCAACTTCGTCTTTCAGTTGCTTCTCTTCTTGCGTGATTTGCTCCTCCTTTCCCTCGCCATCAGGTTTCTCAGCATCAGCATCAGGCTCAGAACCATCTTCTTTGGCTTCACTACCCTTCTTTTTATTCTTCTTCTTCTTGTTCTTCTTCTTTAGCTCTTCATACTAAAAGGAAGCCATTAGTCTCTCTGATCAATTGTCCACCAATTTCAACGTTCTTTCCAAACTCACTTTCTTCTTTGCAGCTTCCAGCTTTTGTTCCTTCAGTTGGTCTTCTGTCAATTCAGCCTCTGGCATCTCTTCGATATTAAGTACGATTGAAATACAAAGATCATCATCGCTACGTGGATGTTTTGTTTAATACCGTTGTCCAAAACCGGTAGGGCCAGCAGTAATCTAAGGTCGTATATTGATCACCCTATCACGTGGAAGTCACGCTGTTAACCCCGGAAATAAAACAACAGTTGGAAAAAAAAAATTCACCAAAAAGACATCAACGTTTGATTCAGACTTTAACAAGCCAAAGTTCCACTTCAACACACTCAAGCCCAATGAGACCTCTATTGTTGAAGGGTCACGAGCGTTCCCTAACACAGGTCAAGTATAACCGTGAAGGTGATTTGATTTTCACCGTGGCGAAGGATAAAGAAGCCTCTGTGTGGTATTCTGCCAATGGTGAAAGACTAGGTACCTTTTCAGGTCACTCTGGTACCATTTGGACCATTGATATTACTAAGGACAGTGAAGTATTGGCTACCGGCTCTGCTGATATGAGTATTAAGCTGTTCAAAGTTGAAAACGGTCAAAACGTCTACACCTGGGAAACCCCAACTCCAGTCAGAAGAGTTGAATTCAACTCTGACGATTCAGAATTATTAGCCGTTACTGATGAAGTTATGGGTCATAAAGGTACCATTTCCTTATACAAGCTAAGTAAGGCCAACCTAAGCCAACAAACAGAAGAGCCATTCTTAACCATCCCAACTAGGGAAGGCTTCGACAGAGTCTCAGTCGCTGGTTGGTCTTATGATAACAAATACATTATTGCTGGTCACAAAGACGGTGTCATTTCGAAATACGACGCCAAGACTGGTGAATTCATCAACTCCATCCAAATTCACGAAGGTCTAATCACTGATCTACAATTTGCCCCAGATAGAACATACTTCATCACCTCTTCCAAAGATAAATCGTCCAAGATCTTGGATATCGATGAACTTAGAGTCTTGAAGACTTTTGAAGCCGATGCTCCATTAAACACAGCTGCTATTACCCCAGTCAAGGACTTCGTCATTCTAGGGGGTGGTCAAGAAGCCAGAGATGTCACCACCACTGCTGCTAATCAAGGTAAGTTTGAAGCCAGATTCTATCACAAGATCTTTGAGGATGAAATCGGCCGTGTGAAAGGTCATTTCGGTCCACTAAATTATATCGCCATCCATCCAAAGGGTACCAGTTATGCCTCAGGGGGTGAAGATGGTTACGTTAGAGTTCACAACTTTGAGAAATCATACTTTGATTTCAAATATGATGTTGAAATCACTGCTGAAGCCACCGCTGCCTCAAAACTTAACGAATAAGTGTACATTAACTAATCCAAGGAAAAGATATTAGAAATGAAAGAATAGACAATAGTAGTACTACAAGTTGTATTCTCTACCTATAAAATCGTTTACCGTCGTCTATATCGTATGCAGCATCTCCAAATAAAATGAACTTTTAAGCCTTCTATGCCTTTTGAGCAGCCTTTTTGGCATCAGCTAAAACAGGCGTTAATAAATGAAAACAAAAAAGATCCCTACACTCTACACATGAGAGTCTCCTACTTCTCCTACTTCTCCTACTGCAATGTACTTACCCTCAGCTTGTTTCTTCCTCATGATTTCAGCTTGTGCTTCCAATCTCTTCTTTGGATCACCTTCTTGCTTCTTCTTTTCGGCATCCTTCTTCTTTTGGTTCTTTTCACGGGCCTTTTCCCTTTGGTTACCTCTTGACATGATATTTCTCGTGCGTGACAGTGATACAGTGGAGGTGAAGAACAGAAAAGAAGAGCTTCGTTTGTTTTTCCAGAACTTTTCATGTTGATCAAATCATGAAGAGATGAGTCTCGGGGCTCATAACACACCCTAACATCACACCACTAGTAATGAATATGGTATTGAGAGATTTCTGGGACCTATTCGGGTACATTTGTAGTTTATTAGATGTAAAGTAGTATAATATACACATCTTATCGTTAATGAATGATAATCTTGTTCTCGTCGTAACTTGGATCATGACTTTTCTTTAAAATTCTGTAGATTACTTCAAATAAACTCGAACAGATTCTATGGTGATCAGTTAAACGATATACCTTTGAGCTTTCCGATCCAAAGAACCACAGATCACTTGAAGTATTCCTCCGGTGTCTTGAAAGGTAGACCAACATTGTTTGCGAATTTCAAATCACTATCACTGAAATCACCATGTCTACCAGCAGCATCACCAATAAAGACACTCTTATCCAGATCTATCTCACCTTGGAAGTCCCTTGTGAATTGTTCAAACATCCCGATTTCTGGCTTTCTCATCTGATTGAACTGTTCTGTGAATTTGTTTTGTTTCTTGTTTGCTGCACTCTGTTTAGGCGAGGCATAAATCCACACTTTACTAACATCAACACCATTTTTCTCAAGATCTTTGAGAACTAGCTCCAATTTTTCCTTATATTTGACATATGACTTAGTTTTAGGATCCGCCACTACCCCACCCTGGTTTGAAAAGATCACAATCGGTGAGTTTATGCTCTTTAGTTTAGGAATGACTTTGTCATTGAACCATTTCCAATCTGTACTGCTCACAGCGAACTTCTGGTTTGATTTAGTGCGTATCAGGGTCCCATCGAGGTCAAATGACACAATTGATGAGTTACTGAAGGGTATGGCTGCCTTTGGTTTGACTTCGATCAAGTACTGGTCAATGATATTGAAGTCATGTGTGAGCAATGATGATTTCTGTACTGAATTTACCAGGTTTAAGGGCACATTCTTGGCCTTTGTAGGTTGAACCTTGCTGATTGAAGACTTCGACTTGTTCAAGATGGAAAATAGATCCTTTGACATTATGTGATAATCCTTTTAATATAATTTGCGGAGAAGGAGAACCAGAACCTCTAGTAGGTTGCATTTTATTGTAGATCTAAAAAAACCTAGATGTCAAATACTACAATATGGGAATGTAACAATTCTAAGTTCATTGATTCTCTATAAGGAGAAAGATAGTGAATCGAATTCACAATGAATGCACAAGTACTAAATACCTGTATGGGTTACCCAAATAAAGTACTACAATTGACCTACAGTTCAACAAACTAAATTGTTGTGCAGATGATCATTATTATTAAACTATATTAACAAGTTTATTCGTCTTGAACAATGGTACCTTTTTCGGAAACGTAAATACCATCCAAGAATTTACGGATATCTTTGTTTCTAACTCTGCAGATTTGTTGGACATCAGCAGCGTTTTGGGAGACATCTTCAACAGAGTTACCAGATAGAACTAATTCATCCTTTTGGTTAGTGGAGAATGAAACTTCAACACCTTCTCTAACTTTAACTAATCTGACTTGTTTGTCACCTAAGAAGTTTCTGATTTCAATGTATTTGGAACCATCCTTGTCAACGGTGTTGACGTTAATTGGGAAATGCGCATAGACGTATCTCAATTTGTACTGGTAACCCTTGGTAACACCAGTGATCAAGTTAGCAATCAATGACTTGACAGTTCTTAAGGCAGCAACGTGCTTTCTGTCACCATTGTGGACGGTGATTTTAACTTGTTTGTTGGAAATCTTAGCGAAAGTGACATCAATGTGCTTCAAGTCTTTGCTTAAAGTACCTCTTGGACCGGTAACAGTAACAGATCTTGATTTGATTTGGACGTTAACACCTTCTGGGATGTCTAGGATTTGATCAGTTCTGATGTACTTCATTGTTGCTTTGATACTCTCTATAACACCTATTCACTGTGTTTGTCTGTTGATAATTTTGAATTTTTCACCTGGCAGAGTTTGGAGGGTGGGCAAAAAAAGCTAAAACATCCGAACACCATGGAAAAATGTGTCAAAATGATTTTTGTTGCGCGAAAATAGCCCTCAAGGAAACTCACGTGAGGCTTTCCACAAGCCCTGATCTATCAATCATCTGCTTCTCTTATCATCTTCTGTAATTTCCCAAAGATCCTGTCACGATGTTGAGCCAATTCATCGTCTTCTTCATTTGGGAAAAAATTCTGTCGTTGGTAATCTTCTTCATCACTGTGCTTATCAAGACTTCCTAGAAAATCGTTCGTTTTAGCTGACTGGAAGAACCTATCGTAGATTTCATCGTATTCATCGTTAACCACTGCGACTTGATCTTCTTGTTCACTCTCGCTCTTTTCACGTTCAATATCATCACCGATGTTACCGGCATCTTCATCCTCTGGATAGTCGTTTTGATAGAAGCTTTCTGCATTGGAGTCTTCGTCATCAGACAATTGAATGTTATCAGAGTTGTCGTCTTCGTTCAAGATATCATCAGCATCTTCTTCAAACTTGATATATCCAATCTTGGAGCGTTCCCAAGTCTCCTGAACGGCTTTGTCTCTGTAATATACATCATAGACATAATCTAGATCGAATGGGTTTTCATTATTGAGGATCTTGTTAGCAGATAGGGAAGTCCTTCTCTTACGTTTCTTTAGATTTTTGCTATCAGTGTTCAATTGGTCGACGTTCAGGACGGAGTCTAACATCTCTGTGAATTCAGCAGGTAGCTTTTGATCTTCGGGCTGTAGCTTTGGGATCAAGTATGTGTGATTCTGAGGGAGTTGTTAGTATTAATCTCAAGATCAAAGATCTCTGTGGAACTTACTTCAGACTCTTGCAATAAGGGTAAGATTTCATCCCCGCCTTGCTCTTGTTGAATCATTTTGTCATCGGTTCGTTGTAGTTTGAAGACTTTTCAACTGTTAGAAAATCATCCAGTGCGGCCTTAGTTTATAATACTACTTACCATAGAGATCATCTTTCGACCTCTTGTGCTTTGGGCCTTCAAAGACTGTTTATGCCTGTTAGTAAAAAATTAGTCAATTTGAGCAGGAAAAGAACGTACTCAACGCCTCTAGAGAGTTCTGGTTTCTCTTTCTTTTGATTCGGACGAGTTCTGGCAATTGTGATCTCCCCATTTCGACGATTGAATGCTGTTCTGTACTCATCTCAAGGGCGTAGGCGTACATTTTTTCGGACATTTCCCTTTTATTTTTGATATAAACACACGAATATTCCGACGCCTGATCGGAATTTCTCTTGATCTCTCATAGTGAAAATGACACAAAAGCGAAACAAATATTGCGTATGGTTTGCTCGTCAAACCTAAAAGAAACAGACTTCAGCTCTCTTGGCAGTCACGGCAATGCGGAGATTCCTTTACAATAACTTGTCATAGTTTTGCTAATGAACGCTACCAACTGGCTAATCGAGAAGCTGTCTGCCAACGTCATCGGGAACGTTTTAGAGAGACACAAAGATGTCATTTTAGTCACCGGTGGCTGCTCAGGTTTGGGCCTGGAACTAGTCAGGGAGTTGGTTCGAAGAAGCTACCCGAAGATTGTGGTTTTTGACTTACTGTTACCGGGAGAACAGGACCGCTTGAGTGGTGTGCATTACTTCAAATGTGACATCTCGGACCATACACAGATTTTGGATGCCAAAGTTGAGATTGATGCTGATATCGGCAGTGTCACTTGTGTTATCAATAATGCCGGGGTTATGATAGACAAGAAGTTGATCGAGATGAGCTTCGAGGAGATCGACAAGGTGTTGAAGGTTAACTTGCTTTCACATTTCTATATCAACAGGATCTTCTTGCCTTCAATGGTTGAAAACAAGCGAGGGTACATTGTCACCATCTCATCCGTCCTAGGTTTCATGTCACCTTCCAAGTTGACCACATACGGAGCCTCAAAGTCTGGGTTGATTGCAATGCATGAATCCCTAGCTTACGAAATGGGTCCACCTTTGAACTTGGCCAATAACGACGGCAATGGCGTCAAGTTTTTATTAGTCTGCCCAGGCCAAATCAAGACTAAGATGTTTGAACACGTTAAGACACCGTCCCATATCCTTGCGCCTCTGTTGAATCCAACATTTTTAGCCCAAAGCATTGTCCGAGATTTGGAACTTGGTAGAAGAGGTGAAGTTGTCTATCCAATATATGGAAACTTCTTGTCTTTGTTCAGGTCAATTCCATGGCCAGTGACACAGGTTGTTAGATTGATCAGTGGTATGGATGAGTCAATGAACTCAGTTCAGCAGCCAGGAACTCCTGATGCTACCACATCTAAATAGATTGTGTGTCGAGTTCAATCTTCATCAGACAAGAGGTTGTTCAAAATCCATCTGAACCCATAGACTTTCCCTTCAGAATAAAAATCTTTATTAAAATCAACAGCAGCAATGATTTTACCTTTTATTAGACCTAATGGTAAAGAGTTGTATGTTCTAGAGTCCAAAGAATGTGCCAAATTATCACCGGTTACCCAACAATGACCATCTGGAACTTTAATAAATCTGTTATATTGTTGATCACCATCTTGTAGGGAAGGATCCACCAAAATCAAGTCACCCGGCATACCGGTAATTCTCTTACAGACTCTCTGTTCCGGGTCAGTTGGTTTCAGGGCAACAATGCAGTCACCAATCTCGAGGCTTCTCCCCAGTTTGTAACGTTTTGATGAAAGAACGAAATCGCCTTGGGCAGCTAGCGTTGGAAGCATTGATTCTCCCCTAGTCTCTGTGAACTCGTAGAACTGAGACTGCGCAACATGAAGAGCACACCCGCCTCGTAAGACATAGCTGAATACTTTAGAAACGAACTTGACTCGCTCCATTGACCTGGATCTGGAGCTTTTAAAGGTTTTGAAACTTTTAGTTGAGCTCGATTTTCCAGCTTTGGCCTCGATTTGAGAGCCTGTAACCGGAATTCACCATACACTTTATACTGCAAAGCCCTCGGTAATGGAAAGACATTGCCTAAAAATCATACACTAAGATTAAGTGTGGCCATATATAGTTTTGATAGTATTGGACGAACTAAAAAACGCGATTGAGGGGATCACTAGTGGTTGCAAATAAGAGTTATTGTCTTGACTGCACATACTGCCTCGCGCTCAGCTCCGATTCATAGAAATTTACCACTCAATAGATCTATATTCCAACACGAATCTTCTTAATTCACATCCATGACTACAGCTCGTTACGAACAGAAACAACTACTGGAGCAACTGCTAGGTAAAGAACAGTTCTCCAGGAACCATAAGAGAAGAAGAGAGATCACATTTCAGGACTACGACGTCTGTAAATCCTTCCTGCTCGGCGTTTGCCCCTATGAGATGTTTTCACATACGAAGCAAGATTTGGGTAGATGTTCGAAAATACACCTTGATAAGTACAAACTGGCATATGAGAAGGCAGTAGAAAACGGTGAAAAGTTCCCAGAGATCGAGAAAGATGTGATTCACAATCTGGAGAACTTCATCTTTGATTGTAATGAAAAGATCAAGCAGTCATTAAAGAGACTGGAATATCCGAAGGAGGAAAGGTTCAAGTTAATTGAACAACAGGCTAAGATCGAGGAGATAGACATCAAGATCAATATCAAGGGCAAAGAAGTGAAGAAGTTAACGGAGCTTGGGGAGGTGAGCAAAGCTGTGGAGGTGAACAATGAGATTGTTGAGTTGAAAGTGCTAAAGAAGTTTGAGATCAAGAAGTTCCATGACGTTAGTGAGAGGCTAATTGGCCAGAGTGCACAGCAGAAGCTACAAATATGCGAGAAATGCGGCGCCTTCCTATCGAGACTGGATAGTGATCGAAGATTGAGTGACCACTTTTTGGGGAAAGTCCATCTGAACTATGTCAAGATCAGAGACGTGTTGAGTGAGTTGAAGAGAAAACACAGATGAATAACAAAACAATGCATAACGATGATCCTCTGATCAATAATATCTATTATGTAATACTTTGTAACCTTTTCTCTCCATTTCAGCCCTTCTCTAAGCAACTGAACACGACCTTCGCAACGTCAAGTTGGTTTTCATGAAGTTCTTAAGTGTGCCGGGTAAGTCTCCGCGAATTGTTGATGTTTTTTCTTCCCATCAAAACAATGAAGTGAAGTACCTTCATCTCTTAGCTACAAAGTCTACGACAGCCACTGAAGCATCACCAGAAGCCGCTGAAGATGAGCCAGGTCTACTCTGCGACCTACTCTGGGGTGGAAGTCTATGAATTCATCAACGCCACAGGCTCTGTGATGAGACGGAAGTCCGATGGCTGGGTTAATGCCACTCATATTCTCAAAGCTGCCAATTTCCCAAAGGCAAAAAGAACGAGGATCCTAGAGCGTGATATCCAGCATGGCGAGCATGAGAAGGTGCAGGGTGGGTATGGTAAATACCAGGGTACCTGGGTTCCGCTGGACAGAGCTAGGGAGGTTGCCAGGGAGTTCAAAGTTGAGGATATCTTATCACCACTGTTTGACATTGAGAGGACATTCGGGGATAACTCCCCTCCTCCTGCCCCTAAGCATCACCATGCTTCAAAAAACAACTCAATTGTGGAGAAACCGGCACGGAAAACTGCTGCCTCCGCTAGAAAGACTGCCAGTATGCCTGTGATGAAGCAATCGGCTGGTGATAGTGATGATACCTTGCAAAAGAAGAGAGGCCGACCAAGAAGACTTAATGTTCCGGTATCGAACCCTAATAAAGGTGTATTCACTGGGAAGAGATTAAAGTCCAATGTGTCTTTCAGCGAAATACCGTCCTCCCCTGTTGAGAGTTCAAGGATGACGAGTGATGACGAAAATACAGCAATTACAGAAGATATCAATATCAATGATGGTCTATCCAGTGAGATTGACGAGAACATCAACATTGGGAGTTCATCTCCAAGCGAATTCATGTCAGATACAGATTTGGCCAATGCCGTGAAGTCGCCAAACCAAGAAGTTCATCAAAGTGCAAGAGAAAGCTTGGAGAGAGCCATAACGAACCACACAGAACAGATCAGAAAGAAGACTTCATCAGACAAATGGTTTGACACAACTACGGAATACACTTCAAGACTACTGGAGTACTTCATGACACCTGATAACCAACTTGGACAGAATGCCACTGAGATTCCTGAATTCATACTAAACCCACCGAAGGATATTGATTTTGATCAGATCATTGACGATGAAGGTAACACGTTGTTCCACTGGGCCTGCTCAATGGGGAATTCACAAATCATCGAAGCTTGGATTAAGCTGGGTGCGAACTACAGGGTTGTTAATAAGCTAGGGGAAACTTCGTTGATGAGGTCCGTTTTGTTTACCAATTCATTCAACAGAAAAACGTTCTCAAGGATGGTTGAACTGCTCTCCGAAACCATATTTGAATTTGACAATAACCACATGACTGTGCTACATCACATAGTGAACGCTGCCACTAGTAAAGTCAGGATCCCAAGTGCAGTCTACTACATGGATATCTTGCTGGCCAAAATATCAGCCCAATCAATAGAGAGACTACATGGATTTTTAAACTTACAAGACAATAATGGTAACACTGCTCTTCATATCAGTGCAAAGAATTCCAATAGAAAATGCATCAAGCTATTACTCGAATACAAGGCTAATCATAGCATAAGAAATAACCAAGGCTTAGTTGCATCAGATATTCTATTGGATAAAGGAAACATTACTCCAAAAGTTCAGCAGCGTTATGAATCACTACTAGGGACGAGAAACCAACGTATACAAAGAGGTTTTCCTCCTGCTCCTCATGTTTCAGAAGCTGCTATTGAGGCTACACACAAGGTTTCCCATTACTTGATTGAGTCTTTGAATGAACTGTCAAATGCGTATGATGCGGAATTACACAGAAAAGAAGCTGACGTTGTTGAAGTTGAAGAATTATTGAATAATATTAATGAAGACATAAGAATAACGAAATTGAAGACTCAGGAATTCTTGAATGAAGATTTGTCGGATGATCAGCTCGATAAACGGATTTCTCATTTGAAGAATGAGGTTGAAAGATATGAGAACATAACGACACAGAAAGAGACAAAGCTGAATAGGATTTTGGAGAGATCACAAGCTAAGATGTTATCAGACTTGGTCCAAAGCAAAGAAAGTGAGATCAATGGGAGAGAACTCCAATTTGCCAAAGACAACAAGTTTAATGATTATGACAAGATTTATGACATTGTTACTCTAACAAAATACCAATTAAGAAGAAAGAAACTGATCTGTGATATAATTCAAAGCTATACAGGTGTCCACGGTGAGATTAATACTAAACTGCGAAAATTTAGAAGGTTGATTTCCATGAATCCTGATTTGAACGTTGATGAAGTTAACGAGAAAGTAGATGATCTGATCAAAGAGATTGAATCTGCCGGCTGAAGGTGGTTTGAATTGTTTATGAGTTTAATGAATAATATGTATTATGTTTCAATGCCTACTTATGAACAGTATCAACGTAAGAGTGGTCTAAATGGTTTGTTTCTAACTTTCACATAGTTTGATTGATATATGTACTTTCAGGAGCACAAAAAAACAAAATAGAAGAAAAAACCAACACGAATATGCTCACCGTTAACTAAACTATCAACTCAATGGACCTTTTGATGTTGCCGCATGTTGAATTTTTCGATCAAGATTTGCATTGAGAGCGCTATACTTTCTTTTTGTGTTGTGCTTTTTGCTTCGCGATCGGTTGACGGTATCTACCGGTGGTTGATATTTGTTAAGCATCTTGAAAGGAACCCCTGAGTTTTGGGCGTCTTCTTCATGCGATCTGCAGCCTCTTTATGCAAGTCCACCTATATGTGTCCTATGTTTTCTTTTATGAGGTTGTCATCATAAACCTTTAGCACTGTTCCGACTGGGCATTCTGCGAGTGCTTTGCTGCTGAAGCCTACTCTTTCTCACCCTGCATAGCGTCTTTCACTGATCTTCTTCTTGTATTTGCAGATATTATAATATATTCACAAGTAATTGTGTGGTTGATTTTGGCTTTTTTTTTTGTATTTACCTAGTACTAAAAAGAAAAGGTTATAATCTAAGTTATATAAAGTTTCCTAGTTTCTTCTTATGTTACGCACTTTTGCCTTGTGTTTATAATGAAAGGTGATAGATAAGACGTGGCGGCAAGTGGAGAGAAAAATACCAAAAAATGATTTCGCCCAGGATCGAACTGGGGACGTTCTGCGTGTTAAGCAGATGCCATGACCAACTAGACCACGAAACCATTTGTTGTGTCTTTAAAAATATCCGTTTTATGAGTAAGATTGTTCTGGTTGGGGCACTACCGTCAAGCTATAGTTACCGGGATGAGATTGAACCTATTAGTGACAAGTGAGAAGAAAGATAAAGGCTAAAGAAGTCGCAAGAAATTCGAAGATTATAGACTAGCTAGAAGCCATAAATAATTAAGGTAGAAATAGGGCGCCGTCAATACAAGTTTTACTCTAGGAAAAAAAATTTAATGACAACTTTTACTCTAGTGTTATAATTTGGTGATGATTTAAAAGGCTAATAATAATATTTCCTTTCAGGAAGCTGGTTAACCTACCCAAGCATTTAGAGTATACTTTATGGTTCCTCCGGCATCGCAAGAGGCAACCATGCTCGAGAATGTGAACTATATAGGATTTGTCAAGTTTCAGGATAATGATCTCAACATTTTCTAGGCGGTAACCAACTTCCCTCAACTTCTAGATTGCCAGCTGAGGATAAATTGTTTAGTCTATACGAGATAACGTTGTGATCTCTTTCAATTGTTATAGGGATGCCCTGTCCGTGTGTTTCTTGAATCTTTTAGAGAGCACATGTTGGACACTATATGGTACATCCTGTAAGAAACCTCGTCCTTAGAGGTATGACTGTTGAAAAGCTCTGGGAAATCAAAGCTGTTGATTCTTTCACACCTTGAAAAATGTTAGCTTGCCATTGAAAATGGACATACCCTTGTCCTCTCTTGTTTTTTCTCATCCGAAGCCCAGCTCCTGAAATGAAGCTGTTGATAACAACTGCAAACCTGTTCCAGCCAGCAACTTCTTATTGAACGATTGCAGATATACTGTTGAAAGCTGACCTTAAAATGGATGATATATCATGAGAAAGTTCAGATTATTCCACTCATAAGAGCACCTGTTCCAAAAGAGGTGTTTCATTCAGCCACATTTGACCAATCAGTGATCTATTATCAATTTCGAAGGACTATAAGATTAACCCATATCTTCACCAAGTTGATCAATTCCATCTCTTTTAGCACTTTAACGGCATTGACAGTCTATGCTGTCTTAATACAAAGCTTTGGAGTCGGTGAAAGGTTTACCACATAGGTTTCAGGCGAGGACAAATTGCATAAGCGGGAGTTCTGATAATTTCATATTTTTATTTCGACCAATTTTTTTTTGCGAGAGCTCAAGTAATAGAGATGAAGATTTTCGACACTAATCAACTGTTTCCCGCATATGTCCGCTTAGCATGCGAGAAATTAGATTCCACATACGATTGGCTGTATTGTTGGTCTTAATAATATCCAATAAGGAATGGTCATGAGTGTTTTAGTTGCTCTCTCAACCTCTACGCTTCGACAAGATGGTGGTCGATTTCTGTTTTATACAGTTGTAAGGTGTAGATCTGGCGTGGTGAGCTATTGAAAGTGCCCACAAGGCCCAGAAGTGCGTAGGGTCAAGCCTCCCAGCTTTATAGCACTGAACTTACTTGAGGACTCTGGCGGACTGCACAACAAATGCCTAAGGCAATGGGATTGTCTTTTGTCCCGGTAGATTCCTGTTTTGCAGAGTAGGTAATCTCCTGGGATGTTATCGGCTCTTTTGTGCTGCCAAAGGGATCCTCAGCCATTCGCTAATTGACATCGGACTCTTGATCGGTGATCCAACTGGTATATGGGCAGTTTATGCAATGCAGAGCCTGTTGTAACTGGGGCCCTGATTTTTTTTTGGGTGTACATGAATGTAAATATTGTTCTTCTTCTGCGTAATCAAAACTATCACGAGGAGCATGCCACAAGGTCTCTCATAGGCTTCGAAGGAGGGTTCAAATCTCCACAGATCTCTGGCTTGAAGGAGCGACTCCCTTCATAGTTTCAAGTAGAGAGGATGCTTCCAGAAGCTCTATCGGTCTCGGCCGGCTTTGATAATATTTTACTTTGAATGACTTTACAGTTTTGTATGAGATGGGATTAACAAAAACGCCTCAAAGAGAGTAAAGGATGGAGAAACGGGCGCGTTTCAGGCCAAATATTAATTATTAGCCACCACTGAATCGAAGTCTGTGGAAGAAGGTTAGCTTAAGCCGCCAAGCAGCTCACTCTTGATGCCCAACCTGCTTGCCCAGCCCGAGAAGACCTTCGGTTAATTTCCAAGAGTGTGCCTGCCCAGAATACTATCAACTTTATCTTTTCCATGAATGCGGCGAGTCTTGGGGACGAGAATAGCTCCGGTGTTGTTGATTATATGTTCAGCAACGTATATTCCTCTTCAGCTCATTCCCGGTATCGAGTCGAGGATCGGCTCAATATACTATCATGACCCCTCAATATTCAAGTTTTCTTATTATTGAAAAATAAAACAACAGAGGTGTACGTCTTTTATCTGTTTGATCAAAACGATCTTTACAGTGCTACTGTACATTAAGCTTTTTTTCTAGCCTTTTCTAGCCAATCTCTGGGTGCTAAGGGTAAATCAAGCTTTTATATCCAAATGACCTGCAGCTTCCTGCATGATACTGGCATATGAAGACTTTTAAGGGCCATTCTATTGTGTGACTCGCCGCCAAACACCCTTGAATCCAATGCCTAGGTTCATGCGCCACTTTCTTTAGATCTACATGACTTGTATATTGCTAAAAGGGCCTATCACAGGTCGTGTATATGCATCCATGCCCCATTACAATAGATCCAATATATAAACAGTTGTAAATCCGCAAACCGGGTACGATTCATAGTAGACTTGTCGATATCACAGTTAGCCATGAACTTGAACGTGAACTTGAGAATACTGGCCCTTTCCCTATTGACCGTCTTGGTCCATGCTGGCCCAGAGAAGACTGAGAAATATGGTTACCCATACAAGATGGCTACCTATGCCTGTCAAGCAACAGTTGAAACTCTCCAGTTTGGTGCCAACATGAGTATCTATACGTCTATGTGCGCGTATCCACCAGCAAGCGGCTCCCTTTTACAGTGTAATGCTAACAAGCTTGGTGCGTACTCATCACAATTCAACAAATCAATCGCCATGATTTCCCAATACTGTGGGTTATACTATGAATACAATGCCACCAAGGAAGAGCTATATTCTGTCTACGCTAACGTTTCGAATTACTTGATTGAGTATGATCCAGCTACAAACTATACTGAGATCGTCTTATACCAACCGGTCAACATCCCATCTTCACTAATCGATGGATACTACTATTACTACAAACACTTATATTTCAATTTTGACCGAACCTCATTCCTTGCTGGTTTGATGTACTTATACTTCGTTTTGGTTTTTGTCATACATGCTGCTTCCAACTTCGTCAAGAAAACTGGTATCCACACCAAATTCGATAACAAGGTCATTAGATGGTACCGTGCAAACATTGGTATTCCAGCTTTATTTAACGGTAACCATACAAACGCTCCAAGGTACTACAAGGTCTTTTCCACCTTGGTCCCAACCAGAGTCGAGTCCGTTGTTGTCTTCTTTTTCATTGCTTTGAACTTTCTATTAGCTTGTTTCCATTATGACTTAGAAAGCCCTGAGGAGTCAAGAAAGCTGGCTTTGGCTGAATTTGTTGGCGATAGAACGGGCTTGTTATCCTTTGGTTTGATACCGCTACTGATCTTGTTGGCTGGTAGAAACAATGTCATCACTGCCATCACCGGTATCCCATATACCTCTCTGATCTTCTATCACAAATGGGTTGCAAGACTAATGTGGATCCATGCCATGATTCACTCTGCTTGTTGGACCGCTTACGGCGTTTACACGGGTTACTTGTCATACTATTACACCCAGACTTACTGGATTTGGGGTGTCGTTGCCACTATTATCGGTTCCTTTGTCTTGATACAAGCCTTCCATCAATTCAGAACCATGTCCTACGAAGTTTTCTTAGTTCTCCACATTATCCTCGTCATCTTATTCATCGTTGGTTGTTACTGGCACTGTTACTTCCTTGGTTGGTTAGAGTGGGTCTACGTCTCATGGGCCGTTTGGGGCTTTGACAGAATTGTTAGATGGGTCAGAATGGGTCTATTCGGTACCAAGGAAGCTGAGGTCAAATACTTAGGCGATGACACTTTCAGAGTGAAAGTTCCATACAATAAAGCTGTCTTCAACGCCTTCCCAGGTGCCTACGCTTACTTATACTTCTTGACTCCTTGGCACTTCTGGCAGTCACACCCATTCACCGTTATCAAATCACAGACTGAAGATAACACTCTTTTGTTCTTCATCAAGACTAAGGCAGGTATCACCAAGAGAATCAAAAAGAGATTAGATGCCTTACCAGAAGGTGTTACCACTCTAAAAGTTTGTGTTGAAGGTGCTTATGGCCACAGAGCTCCAGTTGCTAAGTATGATAAAGTTTTATTGATGGCTGGTGGTAACGGTATCCCAGGTTTATACTCGCATGCTATGGATCTAGCCACTAGAGGTGGTAAGCAGGAAGTCAAACTTCAATGGATTGTCAGAAACGTTGAATCACTGAACTGGTTCAAGGAAGAATTAGAGACTCTGCACAATACCAATGTTCAAGTTGACATCTTCATTACTAGAGGTACTAAGCTTGAGACCAATGAAAGTAGCTCCAAAGAAGAAAAGACTTCTTCAGCTGACGACGTGTCAAGTATAGAGGATCTCACCAAGACTTTCAACAAATTTAATCTCCACTATCAAAGACCAGATGTTGATTCTTATATTCAACAAGAATTCAGCACTGGTGGCTCCGTTGCTGTCATGTCTTGTGGTCCTCCAAGAATGGTTGATGATATTAGAGCTGCAGTTGCCAGACATTTACAAAAAGCTAAAGGTAGAGTTGATTTATTCGAGGAGTTACAGATCTGGTAAGATGTTGATTATTAAATTTATAGCATTTTTTTGTATATTTATGATTTTAGAGAGCACTTTATATATCTTAACCTAATAGCTTAATGACACCCAACGCTTTGTAGTCCCAAACATGTAGGTTTGCTCAATTTTCGAACGCCCTTAATTATTTAGTGACATTCTCGAGCTGGTGCCTTCTCTATACTCAAGATGATTTGGCTGGCCATTCTCTTGTGGTTAAGTCTATAAGCTCCAAAATGACAGAACATGTTAGACTTGGATATATCTAAGAATGGTTCAGTATCTGCTTCATTGCTCTAAAGTTCCCTTCACACTATGCTTTGTATACATGTCTAAGCTGGAGAATATAGAGTCCCTTGTGGTAAACTCTTAGCGGGTTGGAACTGTTACCGCTAATGCAATGGATGATCGCGAATTGCGCTAAGGGCCACATAGGGTCGGATCACCCCGAACGTTGCCAAATATGTCTTATTGGAGTAGACTTTGAAACTGCAGCTATATATAGGCCACTCAATTGATACCAAAATGCTTATCATTGAAGACTTTCATGACCTCAAGACCTCCTATGGTACCACTCTACGTCTATTCACTTTCCACCCTAAGATCCCTAACTATCCAAGGGCCAAATTCCCTGGTGTCTTGGTTTACTCGGAGATCTACCAAGTCACCGGTCCAGTTGCTCGTTACGCTAAGAAGATCGCATCTGAAGGGTACATTGTTGTTGCTCCATCCATTTACCATAACTTCGAAGGTCCAGAGCCACTAGCCTATGATGTTGAAGGGACTGACAAAGGTAACAAATACAAGATTGAGAAGCCTCTTGAAAGTTATGATGAAGACAACAAACTGGCATTGGACTTTTTAGATAGCTTACCAACCTATTCTGGTAAAGTGGGTGCCACTGGTATGTGTCTTGGTGGTCACTTGGCCTTCCGTGCTTCTTATGACCCAAGAGTTACTGCTACATTCGGCTTTTTCCCAACAGACATTCACATTCATGCCCTTGGTAAAGGCCAACAAGATGATACTCTTGCCAACTCTAAGAAACTGGCTAGAAAGAGTTTGGAGCATGTACTGGTTTTTGGTACCTTGGACGGTCATGTTCCCCCAGAAGGTCGTGATTTGATCAGAAAGACTTTGAGAGACAACGGTGTTAATTTCACCTTCATTGAGGTCCATGATGCCCAACATGCTTTCATTAGAGATGAATCTTCAAAAGGTAGATATGATGCTGCTATTACCAGTGCTGCTTTTGGTTTCCTGTTGGAGTTGTTCAACAGAAGACTGAAAACCGACTTGGGGGAGAATGATGAAAAGGATATCGAAGTTGAACATGTTTGTTAATAAATTATTTTCTCTGATCTGGGTTCCATAACGATGTAAGAACTGGGAAGTTGGTTACTTCAACTGATTTTATGTCGGAAGCAGGTCAATGAAGGGGATAGTGCTTTGTTTAACCCAAACTTTCTTCCATTGGGCTTACAAGTAGATGTAGGTGCAAGCTCAGATAGAGTGGTTATCTGTCATTATACCATATAGATATAGTAGCCATAATTAGAGGAGTGCTGAAAGGCAGAATGAAAAGGCTTTTTTCTAGCAAAACAAACAATCTATTATATAAATCATGATCAATCCTCTTTCTTGTGGTTTAATGCATGGCGTTCAATTTTCGCTAGGCATGATGTGTGTTTCCGTGTTAAACGCTCACAAGATGTGCGGCGTTTCCGTGTTAAACACTCACAGGACAATGTTGACCAGAAGGGGTACACGAGATAGGTAATTTTCCATCCTAAACTCGGCGTAACTAAATCCATACTTCCGATGCCCAGTCCTTCTTTTGTTATACAAGTTACTTTTGGTCTCTGGTCAGGGACCCGTCAACAGCGAAAACAGAAAGCTGTAAACCATTGTGATGTCATAGACTAATTCGATGTCATAGACTAATTGTATATATCACTAGAAACTGTATTGGTACGGTTTTGTATGGGAGCGAAAATATTTGTATGAGGGATTTTTACAACAGGTCCTTGCACCAAGCTGCAAGATTATGTGTATGTAAAAATACCGTGTTTAGTTTTCAGACCACTAGGTGGTGGCAGAATGTCTTTTGACCCTACTAAAACTTCTAGTGTCGCATTTTTTAGCGGCGGACCTAGAAAGTAGCATTCTGGGACTAGATCAGGTGACATCTTTAATGATTTAATTCAACTACTTTATTTATTCAGGTTATTCTGCAGTTATATGTGTAGTACTATTTGAATATAAAGAAACCAAACGCTCCTTATATCCTTCAGCATAAGTTGATATCGCTACATATTGGTCGATATCATAGTGCAATCTGATTGGGAAAGATTTGTGATTCAACTTCAAAAACAAGACCTTAATCACAGTCATCAAGCATATGTAGATGCATTTTCTGTGAAACTAGTAACTGTTGACTATCCTCATATTGCCAGTCAATTAGAACCAATCACGGGTTTTCAGCCTGAAGTTCTAATTCAATCTCAGTTAAGAATAAGGGATTGGGCGGTTTTTCTTTTCCTTGATAGGAATGAACAGCAAATGAGTGTGATTTACGATAGCCTCGATCGTAGGATGGGCAAGTTTATATTACTCCTTTACCTTGTTGGGTTTCATGAAAGTAGCAACAATATTATTCATTGTTTGCAAGAAGACTCCATAACAAGGCTTATAAAAGAAGAGATTGAAACATGGCCTGAATTCACTTAATCTTCAGTCTTGTCTCAGATGAACACAAGTTAATCGCATGTATTAACGAAATAGCAAGTGGCTTAGTGCTTGCTTGCTGACAGTGAGCTTCTGTGTGCGTCTCACTGCTGAGATTTGAGGCAATCAAAAACGGGTAGTGTCATTATTGGGTTCAAGAAAGTTGTTGTTAGTTCCAGGAGAGATGAGTTTTCAGCCAAAAAGAGTATTAAAAACAAAGACTGAAATTCTAGGACTATGTTACTGTGTAACTAACTCGCAAAGGACAGTAGATATGAGGAGTTGTTTACTGGTTTTGATTCAATGTTGAGTTTGAATGATATGCTTCTGCGTAGAGGTAGACGGCCGTGAGTTAATCAAAGCGTTATGTTATTAGCATATGTTATAATAGATCAGTATCATATCATATATCCAAATTAGGTAATCCACTAGACACTAGAGACTGGACTGGAGACTCGCTCTCCAAAAAAGGAAATACTACGCACTCACAAAAAGGTACTAGCGCCAAACAATAAAAACAACACACAAACGGGTTTAAAAGGGAGTAAAAATTCCCTGAAGTCAATATAAGGCAGACAGATCAATTGGAAAGATTTTCCTGTTTATAGAATGTTGTAAAGTACTAGACTGATTTCAATACATAAATTTAGTATCATTTTATTCGATTCAAACCTATACCCGATTCATACCCCCATATGTTTGGTCTAGCTCAGTAAAAACCTGAGACATTGGGACAAGATGATAATTTGCATCTCTGTTTGCAGGCCGATTGTACAGTTTTTTACATTTGCTTTTGTTAAGGAAAAAAACGTTCCTAGTGTATGTTTCTATTTAAAGATGCAACGATCTATTAAGGGACCACTGACGTGGCCAACCTGGAAAATAAGCACAGCCTACGACCAATACAACCTTCAATTAATATAAAGGTGTTTTATACAGTCTTCCGTAGAAATTAACTGTGTAAATGGAAATAACGGTAAGGGCTGTACACTCTTCACCGGTGTTAATCGGCTGTAATCCAAATCGGGAGAATTGCATAAAAAGTAACTGTTGGTTTACGGGAATATTTTCTTGAGGAGGAATATAAAGACCTGTTTATTACCCATTTGTGGCCCTGCTTACGACATTGAAACAGTTTTCTTGGTAGATTCCTTCCTTCCAACGATGACGTCTACGCTCAGCAACTATGCCCCATTGATCACCAAACTGGAGGACAAACTTTCTCATGTTTCCTCAATCCTTGCTACCGCCACTAAACATGTGGATGTTGTTTCCTACTCTCGAGTCATTGATTACGCTGAGGCCTCCTTGGCTCTTATTTCCAACGAACAGGTTCTTGAAACTGCTACTGCTACAGATGTAATTGCCAGTGCCACTTCTGCTGCTGCCGCTGCCAGTGAAACTCTGTCTTCCCTCTACTTGGCTGACAATTTGTATGGGATGACACCTTCTTTTGGTGGGAACCTTACCCTGGCGATTGTTATGGGCATTTTCTTTGCTGTTCAATCAGCTCTTGGTGTATGGGCTCGTACTTGGTGGTTTGGGATCTCCTATTTCTGTGGTTGTGGGCTTGAAATGGCCGGTTATATTGGAAGAACCTTGTCAAATAATGATCCACAAAACCTTAACTACTTCCTGTTACAAATTATTGCCCTGACTTTGGCCCCCGTGTTTATCATGGCAGGTATCTATTACCTATTAGCACAATTGGTGATCATTTATGGTGAGAAGTTTGCCATTTTGAAACCTATGCACTATTCCTTCATCTTTATCACCTGTGATGTTATATCATTAGTCATCCAAGCAGCTGGTGGTGGTATAGCCGCTGTGAGTTTGACAGATTATAAATCTGCAGACTCAGGTAGTCATATCATGGTTGCTGGTCTTGCGTTCCAAGTTGCCTCAATGTCGGTGTTCATAGTCT
This sequence comes from Taiozyma sp. PG4208, assembly GCA_023629715.1. Lineage (NCBI taxonomy): Eukaryota > Fungi > Ascomycota > Saccharomycetes > Phaffomycetales > Wickerhamomycetaceae > Taiozyma > Taiozyma sp. PG4208. The sequence continues at coordinate 47,572 of JAMAIG010000148.1, forward strand.
TTTTGGTGCATTTCCTTCACAAGATCAAATTCTTGAATAATGAGAAATATAAAGCTTTAGAACCTCAGTTCAACCCAAAATTTGCTCACTTACGAACGAAAAAAGCTTTCGTATGGTTCCCCGTTGTGATCTTCGCTAGTGTTATCTTCATCTATATCAGATGTATTTATAGAGTTATTGAATTAGCTGAGGGCTGGAACGGCTATTTGATCACCCATGAAGTTTACATCTTCGTCTTGGATGCCATGATGGTCTGTCTAGCTGTGGTTGTGTTCATTCCTTACCACCCTGGTATTGTGTATGCTAAGGAGACCTCCATCCATGTTGACAAAGAGAGACAACTGGCAGGAGATGAGAAGAACTCACAAGAAACGTCGAGCGATAATCATGAAACTGATGTTTTCAGTGATAGAGAAGCACGAGTCTTTGAGACTGCCAAAGAATTTTGAAGAAGGATAATATTAGCCTTTCATTACACCTTTTACCCATTGAAAAGATCTCACACAGCTGATAGGATTCTTAGATATAGAAGAATCTTTTAACTCCATACCCATGGACTTGTTTCCCCATTTATAGATCTATATCTATACACATTCGCTCATTTTTTTTTGTTTTTACTCGAAACTAGTAGTCTTTATATTCCTACAAATTACTTCTAACTAATCATGTCTATAGCGCCACTTTTTATTCATATAAATACTTCAATTATTATCAATTCAATCCGTAGAGATCACGATTTGTGTGAAACTATAGAGCCACTTTAATTAATAGACTGATTAGCACAAAAGCAAACTGAAAAACACACTAAGCCCAGTCATAAGTCAATGCTTCCACCTTGGACATAAGGCTCTATCAAAAAATTTGAGAATTTTTTTAATTTATCAAGACCTCGAACTTCAGCGTTAACCAGAGGAACTTTCACCAAATGGAAATCTTCATATAACTCATTCATTTCATTCAAGTATTTCTTTTGCATCTTGGATCTAGATTGACATCTTTTACAAGGGTCATCATCTTCAGCGAACAACAATTGATTCA
>JAMAIG010000149.1:0-34171 GCA_023629715.1 Taiozyma sp. PG4208
ACAGGCAGATTTAAATGAATTTGTGAGAATTAACGGACTATATATATAGCTCGTCATTTGGGCTGGATTCTTCTCTTCTTTATGTTTCGTTGCTCAGCCACGCTACCAGTTCAACGTTTCACCCAATTATGAAAGCCATGCTTGATATCTTAATCAAGAAGTAGGAGACTCTCTAACAGGCACCATTCCAATGATTAATAGGCAGATTCAATCTGACTCAATAATACCCGGGTGACTTACTTTGATTCGACAATTCCAAATGATTGCATTATTGTTGCTCCATGGTATATATAGAGTATATGAAACGGATTAAAGATTAAATAAAGGCAGAAATACACGTCAAGTTGTCTCTCGCAGCTTCTCCAACTTCAAGAGCCCTCTCTTTGGAATTAAGTTCCAGTTCCTTTCAGGAGACTGACTACACAAGCTGTTAACAAAAAAAAAGCAATATCCTTCATATTAGCCAAGAATACAGTACCACAGGACCCAAATTTAACTTTTAAGGGAACCCTCTGGCAAATCAAGCATCCTAGTCAAAACGGTTTCTAGTTCTCTTTTCTCAGAGCGTTTGATAAAATCGTCTTCTTCTTCTTCTTCTTCTTCTTCTTCTTCTTCTTCTTCTTCTTCTTCTTCTTCTTCTGAGTCAATTGCATCTATTTTACGTTTCTTGCCTCTCTCNTCTTTGATATCACCATGTATGATACCAGCACTATGTATCTTTTCCAAAGCTTCTATACCTTCTTCAACAATCTTAATTCTTTCTTCTTCTGGGAGTTTTAGACATTCATCTTTGGTGTCTTCTATCTTCTCAAGTAAAATAAACCCACCTTGTTGATTTAAAACGCTAATTTTCGAGGTATCATCTGTAATATGATGATCATAAAACTCCTCATTGGTTATTGACATATCTCTGAATCTCTTATTTTTTAAGAACCCGTATGACTTCAATTTTGGAACATAGTCTGAGTAGTTGTTCAGTCTATGCTCCATAAGCAAGTAGGCTTTAACTTCTCTCAAGAAGCATTCAGACATTAAAGAATAGACATTATGTAAAAACTTAGAGTCAGTCAACGTTCTAACATATTCAAACAACATCTCATCACTTTTGAAACAGTTTAACTTGACAGGATCAAACACCTTCAAAATAGCGACATCAGACTCAGATTCTGGAAGAACCACAAATGTGCTAGCCAAGTCTCTCGAATACCAGCCACGACCTTTTAATATCTCTTTGAAAACAAAGTCCTCAGATTCGAGGGCAACTGGTTTAACTGCTGGTTTCTCTGATTCCTTTGATTTCTTTGATTTCTTTGATTTCTTTGATTTCTTTGATTTCTTTGATTTCTTTGGTTTCTCTTCTATTTTACTTTTTCTAATGTAGAACCCCACATCTTCTTCCACCTTCTCAGCCAGCTTCTGAATCTCTGGTATCAGTTTAGATACCGCCTCCTTGTTATAGTCACCAGATTCCTCAATGTCTAACCCCAAACAAACATTGAATGCCTCCATTGAGATCTTTTGTCTTTCAATATCTCTCTCTTTCTTTCCTGAACCCTCTGGAACACCAAATGTCCAGATGTATGAGAAGAAAGAAGTGTTTTTTGTTAACTTGGCAAACCTAACCAATTTTTGCTCAATATCTCGATCTCTTTCCGCTGATTTTCTAATATCAACAATGCCCTGAAATGTGATAACTGAGACCAACAAGCCTACCGGTGTTCTTTGGAGGTCGATTGGTCCATAGAGGTCACATCGACTGAATTCTTTCTTTCCCTGAATGAGCTCATCTAATGGGAAACGCATGACAAAAGAGTGTAACATATTGCTTATCATTATGAACGGAGCTGATAATGCTTCACCATACCTCAAAGCTTGGTTGAGCAATGAGAACCAATATGCTGCCTTGGAGACCTCCTTTGATTGGACATCGGCATTCTCCTGACGCATCAACTTGTCAACTAAAAACTTCGAGGCCCTCAGATTGTTAACCCTCCGGGATATATGGATATCTTTGGCGAATTTTTCTATAAAATCCTCGAACAGATCTGTTAAACGTTCGAAGTTCTTCATTTCGATTACCAGCGGGTGTGTCTCGATATTCCGTTCATCACGAAATTTTGACGTCACACAAACTTTCAAATCACTTGCGATACTTGATTTCGATCCTCTTTCTTCATCTATCGTACCTGAATCTTTGAGCTCTACTGGAACTGGAAAGTCCTTGACATCAGCCAGCTCACTAGCCGTTTCAATAGTGTAAGGAGCTCCTTTATACGTACTGTTAGACTCATATGTCTTCAAGAAGTTCACCATTAAATCAGTGACTTTTTCAACAGCTGCATTGTCAGTGAATAATCTTGTGAGTTTCATCTCGGCCTTCGTGAGGTAAGAAGGTTGGCTTACCTGGACAACCGCAGGCCTATTCTCTAAAATGTTCTCAGGAGAAAACATTAGCCTGAAAAAGTTCACATATGTTTCATGTGATATGAAACGGTCACCGTCTTCCAATTGATAGTATGTTTCAATGTCCAGTGAATATTCATGACTCTTGACATTGGAAAAGAATCTATTGACCAGATCTGGGTAAGATGTAATCTTAGTAAGAGCGTTGGAAGCAGCTGAAATTTTTGGTTGTTGCACTTCAGAATGAAATGAGATACGATTCAAGAAGATTTGTGCTGCTATCAGCTTTTTAACGAACTTTGATAGTTTCTCGCTGAGTTCTGAAGTCTGACAATTGAAAAATTTCAAAGCTGTAACTGGTTCACCTTCTCTAACCAACTTAGCTTCTTTGAATATCTCTTCGATTTTAGCCGGTGTCAAGTCATCTTCAAATTTAGCCCCCACATGGGCGCCGGTTCGAGTAGCAACTTGATAATCAAAAGGCTTCCATAGTACGTCAATAGCACGCAAATTTAAGTACTCTCTTTCTTGATCGTTTGCAGTCTTTGCCATCTTTTTTGATTTCTCATGAAACTCCTTGCTCTTCTTGTCAAACTCCTTCTGAAATTCTGTTGGATCATTCCATGGAAGTTTAAGGTAGTTTTCCAATGATTCAGCAGATATGGTGACCTTAGGATAGTCATCGATGAATCCCTTGATTCCCAGTAGCTCCATCGTTTTGTCGCTGTTTTGCTGCGATGGTTGTAAGTGAGTTTTATTGAAAAGATGGCGAAGGGTGTCACGTGTGGTGGTGTCCTGATGTTCCCAGGAACAAAGCGAACTTCTATATACGCATACTATGTGTGAATCTACGGGATATAGTTGGCTCATTATGTATATTACAGACTTGTTTTTCAACTCATCTCCACTCTTTGCACCTCAGAGGTGGCGGTTAAGAAATCAACCACTAGTTTATCGGCTTCACTGTCCTCAACCACTATACTATCCACCAATTGCTCTTTAGAAACTTCAATCTCACCTTTGTTGATCCAATCTTTACCGCTCTTATTGTACTGTATCAATTCCACCTTGTTGTTGGCGTTGATACCTAATATCAGCTGGGACGACTTATCCAATGAGAGAGAGGTGACAGTGGCCTTAGTGTTGATGGTAAAGGAAGTGTTCTTTCTCAAGTCCCAGACGTTGATGACTGACGATTCTTCGCTTGCGAATAGCCAGTAACCATTGAATCCAAATTTGACATCGTATATGTTAGTACCATTAGCATGTTTTAGACTTTGTGCAACTTCGCCACTTCTCAGGTCGACGATCGAGATCTCACCACTTCTGTTACCAATCGCTAATAGGGCGCCGTCCAGATGTAGATCTGCGCTTGTAGCATCTGATGTGATCTTATTGTTGTAGATAGTTGAGCCAGATTGAACAATAGATAGTAAACCTGACTGATCAACTATTATGATTAGATTATCAATTGAAGGATGTTCAAGTATGGCGACTATAGGATCATTATGCACAGATTGGACATCCTGGTCATTGATGAAGATTTTGCCACTATGTAAACCAACAACTTTGGTATCATCTCTCGTTATTAAGACTTTTGTGATTGTCTTGTTTTTATGAATAGTTTCATCCTTCGTGTAGGAAACAGTTTCTGGATCGTAAACTTGTGATATACCAGTAGCCGAGGTGATGATAAACATCTTATCTTGTTTGCTTGCTGAATGGAACTTCTTGTAAGGTTTATCACTAGATTTTACGACATTGACAATTTGAAAATTATGGCCCACGTTGACGTTAACTTTCTTCTTTGAAGCTTTATGGACTGCGAATAGTTCTTCATTAGCTGCAGTGATAGCCGATGATACTTCTTCAGGGATGCTGGAATCGCCAACCTCGATATCACGCTGTTGTTGTTGTAACTCGGTTTGAACTGGGTTACCTCCACTGATAGAGATGGACAGGTCTTCTAGGGCCTTTCTTGCTTCATCACGCTCTTTTATAGCTTTAGCAGCGACTCTCACAGCGGCATCATGGTGATATAAGGCAGTTGATAGCTCTTTTCTAGTGGACTCCAAGTTCTTACGCAATTGGAAGAGCTCCAGTGCAATGGAGTCGTATTCGTTCTGTAAGGACGATAGCAGGGCCGGAATTGAGTTGAGTGTTGGCTCTCTTGGAGGCTGCGATAGCTGTGTATGGTTCTTGATATGGATTAGGTCGTCCAACTCCAGGTCCTCAGCTGATATTGGGTCTCTGTGATGCTGGTCGATGTATTGTTTGATGAGCTCGAACTCGAACAAGTTCCCACTTTTCGGGGATACAACGGGTTGCTTTGGGGGAACACCAGAGACTGTGTGAGAGTAGTTAGTAACTTTAACTTCCACCGAGTATATCAATCTGTACTCACTGGCACAAAGCATCTTCTTCAAGGTGGTTTTGTCTGTTCTTCAACACATTTTCTCTGTTTTGTTTTCCTTTTTGATGAAAAACCTTTTTTAAAGAGTTGTTTGCCCGTGCATTTGTTGGCAGAGATCCGTTGATATGGAAACCAATCATTATTATTTTAAAGCTGAGTTTGAAGAGGTTTTCTGCCGCTGTTTCCAGTGTGAATCAGCACAAATTGTCACTCACAGTCAATAACCTGCTACATTCCACACTGTAACTTCCACTGCACGTTCTCGCACCTTCTCTCTCGTCGGACCTCAATATCTCTAAAGGGAAAGAGAAGCAGAAAAAACAAATCGAGATCTGAGCTGATACCAACTGCTCAGAACACCAAAATCAGGAAAACTTGCACTGCTGAAGCTGCTCGCCTTTGATAGAAGCAATCCCGGACACTGCTGCTTGCGATGCGTCAGAGGAAAACTGATCCGATATCCACGTTGGACAAGGAGTCACTCGAGAAATTCGTCGACAAGGAGGCTCTCCTCCATGAAGAGGTACCTGAAGAGTCGTCCTTTAATGAGATCTTGAGCTCAGTCAACGGTAAAATAAGCTTCCTGCAGGAGGATGTTGATTTGGTCGGCTCCCTAAAGGACTTTATCAAACTAGCAGCAACGTTAATATTCAACTTCTTCCCATTCATCCTTCTGTTCCAGTTTTATCACATCTACACATCACCAATTGGGGATTCACTATACTCGCCAAATTTCTCTACGGGTTTCCAACAGGCCAGCACCGGTGAGTTGACCACTTTAAACGTGGAGTTTTATGACTTGCAAGACTACGCCTCCAGTGCCAATGGCTGGCAAAATGGAGAAAGAATCTTATTCTTAGTCCCATTGAGAGATGCTGCACCTCATTTACCAATGTTCTTTAGCCACATGAGAAACTTGACATACCCTCACCAGTTGATTGACATCTCCTTCCTAGTATCAGATACTCAGGATACCACTGTCGAAGATTTGGAAAGATACCTTACTGAGATCCAGAGTGATAAAAATATGAGATTTGGTAGAATTGAGATCTACCTGAAAGATTTCGGGCAAATTGTTGGTCAAAGTTTCAGTGATCGTCATGGCTTTGCAGCGCAGGGTCCTCGTCGTAAGAAGATGGCTATTGCTAGAAACTGGTTATTACTCACCGCACTTAGACCAGACCATTCCTGGGTCTATTGGAGAGATATCGATGTTGAGACTTGCCCAGCTACTGTGTTGGAAGATCTAATGCATCATAACAGAGACGTCATCGTTCCAAACATCTGGAGACCCTTACCAGACTGGTTAGGTTATGAGCAGGCTTATGATTTGAATTCATGGCAAGAGTCTGAAGGTGGTATTGAACTTGCGGAAAGACTGGATGAAGACGATGTTATCGTCGAAGGTTATCCCGAATATGCCACCTGGAGGCCACATTTAGCATACTTACGTGATCCCTACGGTGATCCTGAAGTGGAAATTGAACTGGATGGCATAGGGGGTGTCTCCATTTTGGCCAAGGCCTCCGTCTTCAGACGTGGTGCCATGTTCCCTGCCTTTTCATTCAAGAAGCACGCTGAAACTGAAGCGTTTGGGAAACTTTGTAAGACCATGGGGTTCGAAGTCATTGGGCTACCACATTATGTTATCTGGCATATTTATGAACCATCTACTGATGATTTGAAACACATGGAATGGTTGGCCAATGAAGAAATCAGACAAAAGGAACATTTAAAGATCAAAGTTGTCTTTGATAAGGCTTGGAAAGAAGGGTTCGAAGATGTCCATGAACAATGGGAACATGAGAAATTTAATATTTTCAAGAATAATGATTTATCATCATTGAAGTTAGGTCAGGCCCATTGGGATGAAGTTGACGAATACCTAGCAGAAGTTGATGATAATGAAGAGAACTCGGCCAACGAGGGCACCGATGAGAACTTCTTGATGAGCTTTAACATGGAGAAAAATAAGATGCTTGAACAGAAAGTCATTGATAAACTAAGGAATGGTCCTATTATATTTGGTCATTCTAAGCATGAATTTCTATTTGATAATTATAATGAGTTGGCTAACTCTAAAAAGAAGATGCAATTCAAAAAATTCGAAAAACTTGAGGAAGCTGAAGAGACGGTCGAAGGTGAACTAACCAGTGACTTGGATGAATTCGAACTAAAAGGCGAATACGATTTAAAATCTGATCAAATCGTTAATGGTGGGAAAGTCCAGGCTTCAAAGACAAAGACCACCAAGAAGGAAAATCGAAAATCCGACCCAAATAAAGATAAGCAACTATTCGATGATTTGGAAAGTTCAAAGAATGAACTAGATGGTGAAGAAGAAGGTGGTGTTGAGTTCAAATCTCAAAAATCTTTGGAAGAGGCCCAGGAGGAGGCTAGACGAAGAAAATTACAGAAGAAAAAGAACATTAAAAATGCCAACCCTCATACAGTAAGGAAGACACTATATGAGATTGATGATGATGGTTTCACTTTAGCCACTACTGTGCAAACTATTGTCGTTAAACCAACCTCCGTTCGTAAACCTGAAACCGATAGAGCTGATCACGATGAAGAGCGTTGAAGGAGATGAATGATGGTAGTAACTCAGCTATCATTTTAAGTAGCTACTGATTAATAGAAGTTTTGCGTTTTTTTAATCAAATCAACGCCGTACAGATTCGTTGAAACAGCTAATTAGTTTTATTTGCGTCAGGTATAAAGATATTGCTGAGATGGAGTGGAGAGAAGCTAGAATCATTTATAGAATACATTAAACATAAGATGTTCGTAATAAGTGAAAACAAACATGTATCTTTTTCGTAACTTTGTCATAAATAAAAACTCTATAAACTCATTCTTATTCTTGTGCGTGTGTGTGTATGTGTGAGTGTTTTCCCTCTTTCGTTCCTCTATTTTAATCATTAATCTCATCTCTAATTTCATTCCATAACCAATTTCTCCAAAGTTCACCAGCTTCGATGATGGCTTTTTGCACAAATTCGTTATCCTGTGACGAGAACTTCGCTAGATCATCAGTTTTCTTTGCATAGTTCAACTTATTCAAGAATTCAATCATTTCAAACTGATCGAATTCTAAAAGTTTACCCTCATTCTTGTGCAAGATGGCAATAAAGATAAAGATCAATTGATATTGATAATCAATTTGCGACCAATGTAATTCATTAGCATCATCTGAAGGTTTGAACCAAAAATGATCAGTGTCTTTAACTTCAACTTCTTCATCATCGGTGGTTTCAATGTCAGAATAGAATTTTTTAAAGAACTTTGCAGTTTTTGGTTTCAGCTCATCATTTCTTTCAAAATTAGTATAACTAATTCTAAAACCAAGAATCAAATCCCAAAGACGACCTCTGTCATTCTTATTTAACACTTTGGCACCACAATACTTCAACCACCAAGTCAAGAATTGATTATTCTTACTGTTTGTAAGGATCTGCTCTTCCGATAATAGCTTGAAAGCTTCAGGTAATAATTTAGATAAAGCAGTCAGGAAGAAAGAGATTCTGTTCTCAATGTTCCCAGATTTGAATAAGATTTCCTTTCTATTGGAAATGATTGATGATGAAGCCAAGTCGGTTTCTTTGGTATTATTGGTAGCATTCAAAGAGTTTCTTCTTGATTCCTCTCTGTATGGTTGTTCTTTTGAATGTAATAGCACCAAGACTAATCGTTCAAAGATTTCAGCAAATGTCATGATATGACCAACAGAGTTATCTGAACCTAAAGAAGATGATGAGTTGGATGAGGTCTTACTTAATTCATCAAGTGAGAACTCACGTTCTTCAAATATTGGATCTGACAATTGAGTCAAGTGTTTGTTTGCAGTACTAGACTTGTTAATAGTATTTCTACCAATGAGGACATAAGTGGAGTTAGCAATAGGAGGGAACCATTCTGCCAGATTCAAAGCGATCCATGTGAAGCCTGAATCATATTTAACAATAGCACCCCATTTACTGAAGAATTTGGCAATTGATGCTTCCAAGATCCTAATAATTTCTTCCTCGATAGGTGATAATTGTTGTTCCTCTTTTGGAGAACGAGTACCATCTGATTTCTCAGCTGATGAAGACCTTATTCTGAAATACTTCAGCACGTCGTTATGGATTCTTTTCTTGTCAATTTCAATGTCTTCTTCATTTTCAACGGTGGCGGTGATATATGGAGCAATGACATAAGGGTGATATTTCAATAACACGGGCCAAACTCTATGACGTAAAGACGGGGGAATACCCTTTTGCCTAGCAAGATATGCCAGATTTAAATGATCATTGTCCTTAAGATATTTGTAAATGAGTGACACAGTGTGTTTATTTTGGATTTCCAACTCCTGCTGATATTGAAGTTGGTGGGATGTTCCATTCCTTATCTTTGAGTTGACATATGTATGTGCAGAGTTGACAGACACTGAAGTCGACGTGGAAGAATTGGAGAGTGTAGTGTGTAGCTTGTTCATGGTCTCAATCGTATTCCCAATCTCTCTGCTTCGAAACTAAAAGACTGATGGAAGCACTGATGAGTAACGTGGGGTATCAAATAAAAGGTAGGGAACAACAAACAACGGAGGAAGGTAAACCGGGATGATGTTGAGGATCCTGTGGGCGAATTCCGGGGATGGATTTTTGCCTGTCTGACTCTCTTTATGGCCCTTCAGAAGCTGATTTGTGGTGACAATAGAAGGTGGATTTCAGTTAATGTCGTGTGGTCAAATATCTTTAGGTTCGTGTGACTTCAGCTAGGGGCACAAGGACAAAACACAACAACAAACGGGCACAGAAAGGGACTAGGACAGTGAGACTGGGCCCTGGAGGAGATCGGACAAGGGCGATTAGCGGGCAACGGGGCTCTAAATCGGATTCTGCCTGGAAAGAAGAGTCCTTTGTGCTTTACTGTTAACAAAAAATTTTCTCGTTGGAATCGTTTGCGGGCCCTTGAAAAAAGCGGAAAATTGGGACAAATCGAGAAAAAATGGGGACAAATCCGTTTCCTCTGTGGACAAAGTGGTTTTGGTGTGTGGGTGGGAAGGGAGAGGGGCTATTAGTGGAGGTGGGGGCAGAAGAGTGTCTGTTTGTAATTTGTCAAATTGGTGGGAGATCAATCATCATGGCTCTTTTAAAAAAGCTATTTAATTTCACTGGTTATCTTCGGTATCGCTGCTCATCTTGCTCTCTTTGACAGAAAATATTCGGGAGTTCCCGTGGGAGAGAGTCAATTATGTGTCATTTACCATCGGGAAAAGGTGATACTCATCGAATGATCACGTGACTATAATAAAAAAAAGAAATAATGGGCTAACTTTAATATATAGAAGACATATATTTAGCACCTAACAGGTTATATTACTACTGTTATATTGCTGCTGCAGTACCAACCATCAACTCTATTTCGACTCTCGATGACAGCCGATGAACCTGCCAGAAAGAGACGTAACATCAGCCGAGGCATCTCCAGAAACACCATCACACAGAGACATCCATTGAATGTTAAACCTAGCGGTAATGCCATTATATTTCAAGATTCGTCTTTGATCCAATCCAAGAATTCCCAATTGGGCAAGTTCAAAGACTTCACGGATGAGTTGCTGCTGGATTTGCTAAGTTATATTGATGATCCGAGGGATTTATTGAATCTAAGTCACACTTCAAGAGTGTTTTATGCCTTTATATATGATGAGGGCCTTTGGAGAAATTTATACATACAAAAGGCCCTTTCTGAACCAGATCAGGAAAAATTGTACCCTTTAGATATCAAGACATGGAAGGGCTCATGGAGAAGAACGCTGTTGCAAGTCCCTCGTGAGAGGGAAGCTATGGTGCAATTACCAGATAATCTATTGTGTTCAGATATTCTGTTTAGACCATTCCAATGTTCAAAGATTGATTATAAATCTTTATTGAAAGATTTAATCGATGAAGAAGAAGAGAGTTATAAACTTGGAAAGACACAGAATGTCAAATTTGGGATTGAAAGAATCGAAGAAAATAAACTATCAAAAGAGCTCTTCAATAAAGAGTATCATGATAAACCATTCATCTTAACAAATACTTCCAACAATCAAAGGTGGCCAAAGTGGTCATTACCTGCCTTGAAAAAAAGATTCCCAGATGTCAAGTTTAGACAAGAATCTGTCAAGTGGCCCTTGGAATTCTATTCCCAATATTTTGAAGAGAATCAAGATGAATCTCCATTATACCTGTTTGACTGTCAAAGTACCGCTATGAAACAACTCGTGCAAGAATATACCGTACCAGCCATCTTTGCACAAGATCTATTCCAAACTTTCAACAATGGTGATATCACTTGTCGTCCAGATTATAGATGGATCATCGTTGGTCCTGAACGTTCAGGTTCAACTTTCCATAAGGATCCAAATTACACTTCTGCATGGAATGCCAACTTGACAGGGAAGAAGCTATGGGTGATGCTACCACCTGGTATTAAACCACCTGGTGTTGGTACAGATGATGAGGAAAGCGAGGTAACATCGCCAGTGGGGATTGCTGAGTGGGTATTGTCTGGGTTTTATAACGATTCTCTCAAACTTGCACTACAGGGCCAATGCCAGATCGGTGTGACGTTCCCAGGAGAATGTATGTTTGTTCCAAGTGGCTGGTGGCATAGTGTTATCAATCTAGAGGACAGCGTTGCCCTGACACAGAATTTTGTCACTGTTCCAACAATGCCTAACGTTTTAAATTTTTTCAAGAATAAGAATGATCAAATCTCTGGTTTCCATGTTAAGGACTTTACCAAATCATTGAAGGCATTCATAACTGAAAAGAAATCGAATGTTGATGTTGAAAATTTAGCCATTTTTGAAGAATTCTTATCTAAAGTTGATGAAATTGAAGTTGATAATGAAGATGTTGGTGAATATCAAAATTATCCGAAGCTACCAATCTTTGAATTGTTCATTGAATTGATCAAGGATTCAGAATACAAAAACTGTCTGTCACCAGCCCTAGAGAAGCTAAAGAACATTGAATTGGAGGAATACAAGAAGAATCAAAGGAATAGACAGGTTGTTGCGAGTAAGAAATGGGAAAATTTGATTAAACCAGAGGAAAAGGAAACCAGTATAGCATCCACATTTTCTTTCAATTTTGAAGAAAGTGATGAGGAATAATAAAAACACTTCCAAATTAATCAAAAGAATTGCACACGTAGTCCATACTACATTATACGGATAAATATATCAAGGTCATCATCACAATTGTCGTAACGTCATGAAACTAAGCTAACTGATTCATTCATGAATCTTCCTCCATCTCAGCATCTTCCTCAACGTCGTCATCCCTAGTAGCCTCTTCCTCGAAGACCTTATGACTAGCCATGAACAAACTCCCATGCATGATCCCCAGTTTCTTTATATAATCAGCCTGAACGGTAGTGATCTTGATCAAGTTTTCAAAATCTGACAAGTTGGCCTCAAGGCGCGCCAGTTGTGAGTGAAGATGTGATAATTGTCTTTGTTTTAATGAGGACGATGTCTTCCCCACGGTGGATCTCCTGAGCATGGTGATCGAGAGTTGTTTTGTGCGGGCTTTGTGGCTGTTGTTTGTAATCACTTATTCGCGTTTGGTTGGGAAAAGTATAAACAATGATAAGATTATGTAATCATACACGTATGTATTACATAAGCCGGGAGGTATAATTGGGATTCTACTGTTCAAGTCTGTCAAATCAGTTCAACTCGACATCAAAGCACCCTTTCCTCATCGTAAACGATACCTCCCAAGCCTGGGTTGTCCGATATACCTCCAGAACCTGTAAAACTACACACTTTCCCCAAATGCTAACCAGATAAGCGACCAGATGGTATGGGAAATAAACAGTACCACAATCCGCTTATGTAAAAACCCCTTAAGGTTGAGAGATAATTATAAGCATCTCGGACTTTACCACAGTTGGCGGAAACTAGATGCTCTAAAAAGAGTCGTTAATCATATTGTGAAAGATCGTAAAACTTAAAACGCCCCGGTTCATAGAAGAAATGCAACCGGGGTTTGAGATTTGGACTTGACAATAGGGGATTTCCCTCACAGTTGTAAAGGTTCGAATGCAGGAGGTCGCCCTGGAACGGAACTACATTTTTTCCATTTCCATGAGCTTCCTTTATGTACTGGGTCCACTGGTAAGGTACCACCGTTTAACTCTGAACCTCCTCGTGAACCTGAAGATAAACACAACTCATCTTCAAAGGAGTCACAAGTTAGCATATCCGGGGTAACAGTCGCGTCGTAATTGAAATCGAACAACGTTAAATAGGCAAACAAGAAGAACCAGACTAGACAGAGCGATCTGGCCGACTACTTTAATAGTTCGAAACGGGCCAATATGGAGCCACTTTTCCGCTTCGATGGAGACTCACACTGAGCCAGTCTAGGGGGGGGGGGCAGTAGGGAGGGTTTAGGTTGGGGAGAACTCCTAGGCAGGAGTAGAAAGGGGCCTAGAAGGGAAACTCAGGAAGGCCAGCACCTGGGCTAGGGGTAGTGGTAATGGGGGCCATGCCCTGTATCTCAGTGCTTCGGACTTAACAGGCGCTGCCCCAGTGGGCTGCCGCATCAGTACGTCTCGGATGGAAGAACCGGCCAGACCATAGAAGTCGCTCTGAGGTCTCTGGGTCTGAGAAGGAAAGAAGAAGGACGTTACAGTGCCAGCGCACAGTGATCGCCACTTTCCGGTTCATTTAAGCGGAAAGCTATTACTTTTCCGGAGCAAGTGGTTGGCTCCGATGTTTACGTAATTCCATTGTGCTGCTTTATCCCGTTTTAAGCCTTTGGTGTATAAGTTGTAACATTGCAAACCTCGGACATCGTAGAGAAGTCTCCCAGAGTTGGTTGTTGCTTCAAAAGGTACACAGGATTCTATAGGGCGGGAACCAACTGCTAATTCCCCCAGAATCCTCGATTCCACGCCTGCCCCACGCCTTTTTATCTCGTTTCTACCGGTTTCAAAGACCGTTAAATTAATATGCACGAGAAAAAAAGAAAAAGTTTGTGAGTCTCGAGTGAAACATATAAAAAAGTAAATAAATCCCCTTGCCCAATATCGGTGGATCTGGAGTAGTTTCATGAACCGAACTGGATCAACAGTCATTTTTTGAAACATTCGACTGCTGCATTTGATCCCATTTTCGAAAGTCCCTTCAAATCACTTTATATACCACAGCTCCATTGGCAATCTTCAATCGTCCTCATCAATCAGTTTTGAATCCCGCTCTTGAACTTTCTTTAGTGCCACCAATCTGTTTTTAATGATACAAACAGGCTTACCACCCTTTAATTAGATCACCTCTGAGCAAACCATAGACACCGACATACACATATATTTACTTCCCTCAAATTTCGCATCTTTTTCCCTTCAACATTGGCCACTCTGCATATTTCTGTCCCTGTCTGCCCAAATTACAGCAAGAGACTCAAAGTAACACATTCACCCATCGATCAAACTAGATTATAGCAATTCGCCACTCACACAATGCTGAATCAGAGTATTCACATGTCCAAGAACTCCAATTACAAGAATCTGGCACCGATTGCGCCTGCCCCACTTCTTGCCCCAAAGCCATCTAATCATACCGTCACTATCAAACCCCTACCGAAACCCATCACTCCTGCACTAAAGCACCATAATAACACCAATGGTACACAGAACCTGCCTTGCATTATCACCTCGAAGCAATGGGTACTCCCACCGAGACCTAAGGCCGGTAGGAAGCCCACTACATCGGAGAAGAAGGCCAAGAGCGTTGCTAATGCCCAGATGACACCTTCCAACTCCACACAATCATTGACCAGTCTATCTAATAATATGACTGGATTGAATCTTAAGGCTAAATCGGAGAATATGAAGCTACAGGTCAATGAGGATTTGAAATTACAATTGGAGAATGCCACTGAGGAGAATCAGAAGTTGAAGAACATAATATTCAGATTAAAGAATGAGATTGAATCGTTGAAAACTTCAAGCCCAAACTCATTACCAAACGATCCACATTTCTCCTCTCCACCATCCATCACTGCTATGAACGATATCACTATAGGTCCTATGAGAAATGGGTCCGTCCCTTCTGAAGTTAATAACAATGGTAACATTCGTGAGATCTCTCCCACAGTGGATCCCAAATTCATTGGGATCGCCAATTTCAATAACAGGGCAGCCACAACGACTCAGAAACGAACTAAAAGACAATACAACAAGAAAAAGAAGAAAGATGCTGTTTCTGTCGCTGTCGCTACCAGTAATACCCTTAACACCACCATCACTAGGAAGTCTAATGTAAAGAACGAAGATTCACCATCTCCAATCTCATTGACTATTGACAATCTACAAAAACAAGAACAATTGGCATCAGATTTACCAAAAGTGGATTCTATCCTGACAAGCAACAACAGCACACATACGATCACGCACGAGGATGATATTGATTCACAACCTTCCAAGCGTTCCAAAACTTTGAAACTCGAACGTTCGATGTCTCTTCAAACCCATGATCTGATGTTGAGTCCACCACCATCTTCTTTTAACCTGGATAGATCCCTTTCCACACCTCTGGACCCTTTCGAGTTTAACATGCACGTCGGTGGCTTGTCACGAACCACGACGATCACAACGATTGATAATGAGTTTGGTTGGGATCATGGTGTTCCCAAGAATTGTAGCTTGTGTAAAGGTGATGAGTGTCTGTGTTTGGATAAGCAGACAGGTTACAACAACAGTAACGACGATAACAACAATAATAATAATGCAATGAATACGAGAGATGATGATATTAATTTGATGAAGAATGCAACTGCCCATGATTTGTTTAAGAAGGATATGAACATGATTAATGAAAATGATGAACTGATTGATATGAACTTGTTTTTGGAGACAGAAAACAATGAATTCAACCTATTGATGTGAAGGTTGGTTTCATATCCTTCACGATTATAGTACATAGTTACAATTTTAATGCGATAACGGGGTTTTTTATGATCAAAGTTGGTAGTTACTTAGATATTCAGTGTGTATACATGGCAATATCACTAGGACATAAGATTCAAACACAAGCACAAAAGTTCCCACAATCTACAAACGTCAAATGTATAAACCTAAGTTAAAATCTCATGCACCTATGTAAGTGAATATCCTAGAACGACCCCAAGAAAAGTTTCGTTCAACTTCACAAGCTTATTTTTGTTTTTTCTTCTTTTTAAAAGAAAGCAGCGTAAATGGCTGTAGCAACAGTGGAGAAAGCAATAACAGCGTAACCGGTTCTGTAAACACCCTTTAGGGTCAGTTCTTTACCGGCATCCCAGATCAAATGTCTGACACCGTTAGCAGCATGGTAGAAGAACAGGAAGCCTGGAATTGACTTCAAGGAGAACTGGGTCAATGGAGACAATGAGTGGAAGGCATCAGCAATAACTTGAGAGTCCAAATGTAAACCAGTAGCTGAGGCAAGGGCGTATGACACGGTGACACCATAGAAGGCAAATGCCAACAGTATACCACCAACTCTGTGGGCAGAAGACATGTACCATGTTAATTGTGGCTCATAGATGGTCAAATGTGGTGAAGAAGGTCTGTTTTTACGCTGTGCAACCAAGATCTCTTGTTCTTTCTCGTGTGTGGTAGTGATGGTATTCAAGCTTCTAACAGCGGTGGATCTGATAAGAGAGGCAAAAGGCTTTCTGGCTAACCCAAGGGAGGAGCGTAAGGCGATCATGATGTGTTGACTGATCAGCTTCTTATTCAAACCGTTGGCTCTTTGTTAAAGATTCACTTTTTTTTTCTGGTTTCTCATGTTGAAAAGTGAAATCCCGTCATTTTACGGAATAGCGCAAGTGCGGTACCGATTTCGTTCTTTGCCCCGGACTTGGCACGGACCAATCACAGCGCGCAAATTTGTCAAAATTCGCGGCAAATGAATGACTTGTGCTACCGGGTAACAGGTACCTGGGTCACGTGACGTATTTTGTTCAATTCAATGATACTATTCTTAACCATCAACAATGGCCATTGCTTTTAGGTTTCACCAGCTCGAAGACTCTGTCGTAGTAATCCCATCCACAAAATTATGAGTCCTTTGTTGCTTACAGATTGTATCATAGGCTTCATAAAGGGCTCGCAGTTCATTGTTTTCAATAGCTCGATGTCATGGGTGATAGTGATGGTACTTCTGTCACTCATATAACAGTTAATGTTTATTCTCACTATTCTTTGCGTGGATGAATTCCGGTATATCATTTCATGCTCTGCCCTAGTATCTTTTATGTCACACGTCTATTGCTATATTCCGAAGCTCGTAAGAAGGGAAGTTCATCTCTCTGGCCATAGATGGCTTTAGACTAGACTATAGGAAAAAGGTTCTGCGATGTTCAGCAAAATGAGATACCAGCGGACACTCCAAACAGGCATATCTGCTAACATTGGTGAATTTAAGCGTTTTCTGTATTAAAATCAAAGGCTTCTTCAGTTTTCATACCGATATCAACGTCTTCAGAACATTCAGTAACGGCGCTAGTTATAAGCTCTATTGTTAATATTTTCCACGAACTCATTTTATGTGAAAGAAGGAAATTAGAATATTTAGCAAAGCTGATATTGATGAGAGGAATAACGCTTCAACAACATTACGAAGATGCCATTTCCTAAACCAAAGAAGCATTCAGGTCTGCAAAAGGACGTCCTGAGCTTATTCAGGAAATGTCTGCGGGTTTCTTACTCGAAGCCAAAGGTGCGTTTCAATTGGAAGAGTGGATCACAGATCAAAAGACTAACACACAATTAGGAAAATCAAGAACATTTCTTACAATACGTCCGTGCTGAGTTTAGAAAGTATGAGAAGCTGCCAAAGAAGGATTACAGTACCATTGAATACTTACTAAGGACCGGTCATCGTAAACTGGAGATGTTTTCCGCACCAGAGATCAAGAATATCAGATGAGACACAAGTAACCCTCCCAACTTCCCTGTACATAAAATGACATATTGCATTCACTTCATACTACAACAACAACAGTTCTTCTTTATTCATTTCACTCGTTTATAATAATGCCTTTTCGTATTTGATCAAAAAATATCATCGGAATGACTCAACATGAATTCTATTGTTTCGTTTCTTGGCTTCATGTCAAGTAGTTCCCGCTCACCGCTAAGGACTCTAGTGAAAGTTGGCCCAAATACCACTGCCAAATTGTGAAAGGTCATCTTGTTTTGGTCCTTGTATGATTCAATTTTCTTGATGTGGATCAGTAGGAAACGTAAAGTGATGATGTTGGTCTGTGGTAATTGGTTAACCAATTGTTTCAACTTTTGGATCTTGTCTTCTTTAGTGTTCAAGTTGGCCACGTTGATGAAATCATCATAAATGGTATTGCTAATGATAGGTTCAGGTAAAATGTGGTAGAAATATCTCTTCAAGGATGAAGTGACAGCAGCAATATCACCCGCTAGCACTTTCTCCAACTCTTGTGAGGTTTCTGACTGATACAACCCATTGAAGGCCTTCAGGATTGAGTTCATTTGTGAGGTACCACCATTCTTTCTGTATATACCCTCATAGTCCAAACCTCTCTTTTCAACTTCCTCAACCAGTCTAGTGATGATCAATGGTATCGGTCTTTTCTCAAAGATGGCACGGCTTTCTAAAGTGGAATTGAACAAATCACTCATGATTAACCCACTATTACTTGATGGCAAGTTATTTCGAGATGAATTTGATGACGAAGAACCAATGGGGTCACTGTTGATGTCCAAATACCTGCTATTGTTGTTCTGAAGATTTGAATTCGTGGCCAGCAGTTTTTTGTTATCGTTCCCACCTAACTCATCCAGTTCATCAGTCTTTAACAATGGAGCAGAAATGGCAGAATTACCCTTTGTAGCACCGTTACTACCATCACTCAATAAGTTGTTCAATGAGTACGAAGATTGAGAACCACTGATACCACCAGATGAGGCACCGCCGGTAGCTTCACCCTTGTTGAAGAAATTACCTCTTTTCCAAAACTTACCTCTTGATTTCTGTTGCTTTGTGTCAACCACAGCAGGTTCAATTGGGGTGTTGGAAGTTTCTATGGCTGGGATAGGGGCACCGATTGAGCTCTTATCAATCTTGTTATGCTCGTTCAGGTCAATGGATCTGCTGTTCTGATGATGTGAGGTTGATGTAGTTGTAGATCTTGTCGACCTGGATTCCTCAATTTTCAAAGTATTTAATTGATTAGTCAAACTGGAGACCTCTGAGGTTAAAGAATCCTTCTGTTTAGACAGTTCATTGATATCTCTGGTCATATCAAACTTTGCCAGTTTCAATTCTCTTATTTCAGCCTTCAGTGAATTCAACTCTAACTCCAATTTTCTAACTTCACTAACTTCCGCAACAACATTGGAAGGGTTTGATGATCTTCTCGCGGAATAACTGACCGTAGCAGCATCACTAGTACTTCTAACATGAGTTCCTGAACTGGCAGACCTCGTGTGTTGGGAATTGGTGTATTGGTGGTGATACATGCCATGTTGGAAAGACGATGAAGAACCTTTGCGACGATGCGATGGCAGATCAGTCACAGGAGGGGTGGTAAAGAGAGCAGCACCTTGATAGGGAGATGTAACAATGTCAGCAGAACTTCTTGGATTTGCAATTGGAGTGGAAACACCATCGTTGTTATACTGGATGTTCTCTGAGGTCATGAATGGTGATGAAATCTTGTAATCAACTGAAGAGTTACTTTCTGATTTCTTGTGCTTTCTCGTGAAATTATTCAAAAAGGCCTTTGGAGATCTGATTGATTTGTTTCTGTTTAATGGAGTCTCATTAGTGATGTTCAATAATGCGGATTTCTTAGCATAAGATGGTGATGGAGAGTTTGGAGATAACAACAAATTGTGATTCTGGTTTGAAGACTTCCAAGGGGAAGTGTTAGGTTGTTGGTCTAAAGATGGCGTCTTCAATGCATCCTTGTTGAAATTCTCAGTACCCTCAAAGCCCTTAATGTTCAAGCCAGCTGGGACTTGTTCAGATTTTCTAAATTGTCCAAACCCATTAGGTCTTTTCTTATACTTGAACTTTTCATCATCCTTTTCTTCTTCTTCATCATCATTATAAGAGTTGGCATTATCATTATCGTTAACATGTGCGTTGGCATTATCGTCAATCTTGTACTCATCAAGGACCTCATCGAGTTTCTTTTGCAGGTTGTGGCCTATTGGTTTACTTTCTTCCTCATCACTATCATTCAGATCAATGAAGTCATCAGAGGCAGAGTTAGGCTCTACGTAATCCAATCCTCTTTGCAAGCCGCTCTTTTTAGCATCTTCAGACATTGGGAGTTTTGGAGGTGGGATCTTAGGAGGTGGAGATTCATTGTTGATGTAACTGGACAAGATGTTTGAAGAGCCACCAGAGCTGTAAGAATCAACAACAACAGCTTGTCTGTTGATGCCACCATTTGGACTTCTCGCAAAAGAGGATCGCAAAGGAGAGCTAACTGGTGTAGCCTGGGTTGGAGTCTCAGAACTTAGGTAATCTTTTTGTTTTGAAGTCTCATTTTGGGATTCTGAAATTGCAAATTCTTTGTTGATAGATTCGGCGAACTCACTAGTGACACTATCAATCTCTCTTGAGTCTTCATACAGTGACGAATTAGTACTTTGTTGTTCAAATTTGTAACCAATCTGCATTTGTGGAGTCAAGGTTCCCATTGTTGAAGAAACGATCAATGCAGGTTCCAAAGTCGTGGTAGCTTCTTGCTTGACGTTTTCCAAAGCTGGAGTGGCTTTGTTTCTGTTTGGGGATCTTGGTGGAATGGCAGGCGTTAAACTAGCAGTAGCGGTTTGGGCTCTGGCAGTGGTTTCCAAGTAATCAGGGTTTGATATCTCAGAAGTGATTGAATCAGGGGTTGGTATTCTATCTGGGATATTATCTTGTTGTAAACCTGGAATCTTTGGTAATGACTTGTCAAAGTTTGTAAATTTGGAATTTCTCTGACTCATACGATTCTTCTTCTCTTGTTCATGCCTCTTCTTCTTCTCTAGCAACTTTTCATGACATGACATACAAAACAAACCTTTTGAAGTCCTTGCATATCTCAAATCCTCAATCCTTTTCTTGCAATTTCGACAACAGAAACATGTCGAGCAATATGCTTGGTCCCCAGTTAGAATTGCTAGATCATCGATCTTTTTCCCACATGCGTTACAAGCGTATGAACAATCGGAACAGATCAGATCACCGGTTCCAAGTACCAGAAAATTCGAAGATGTCCCTAGTAGTTTGGAGCACTTGGAGCAGCTAAAGCAGTACATGTGCCATCTGTCGCCACCTAGCTCGTAGGCGTGACCTTCGCTGATAGGCAGATCACATCTTCTGCAGTTGTGAGATTCTTCATCCTCGTCATCCTGATCGATGAACGGTTGAGAAGGAGCAGGTGATACCACACTCATGATTCGATAGTTCTGATATGCTATTGTGGAATGGTGTTTCAATGGTACTATAAGGGTATGCAATTGATTCTAATCAGTAGAATTGTGCTTTGTACCTCTTTAGTCTCGGTTACGGATTATCTCCTTCCTAAACGAGAACCAGATCTGGTAAAGGGAATGTGCAATTAGTGCAGGAAGCAACGGTGATGTGCAGTTCCTGGAAAAGAGCAATGAGCGAGCAGACGAGTTGCAGTTCCTGGCGGTTGAGTCCCAGGATGGATTGAGACAAGACTGAGAGATCTGGAGAATGCCACTCCTGTCGAAGCCAGTGGATGGAGTGGATTAGCAGGGAGCCGCCTAATTGGTGCCAGGGGAAACGGAGATGCAACGCCGGTGGGTGGTAGGTGGACAGAGGTAGCGGTAATGAGCGTGAAGCGAGTGAGATATGCGTTCGCTGGTGTGTTGGCGGCGGAGTTTGTTCAGAAGGAGAGACACGTCTTTTAACTACGCCAAAACGCTTTTTTAGGAAATTCTTGATTAAAACAAGAAAATTCAATTTCAGCCCATTTAAGGCATTGACGAGATACGAACAAAACAGACATCAGCCACGCGAGTTTCAACCAGCTACTCGCAATAAACGAAGACTCCAATGGGTCAATCACATGCAACTTAGTGCAATTGCCCTTTTCTGCACCAAAGTCAGGGTCTGGTGGGTTCAAAAAACCCCAAAAGTAGGAAACTATCACGAATAATTCAAAAAGGCACGTGCACACTCACGTGAAAGGCATGTGATGGATTTTCCTCCGCGAACGTGTTCTATATAAAGAGATGACTTCAGCTAAAATGAATTTGAAGTTGTGTTTAACCCGACTCCACGTTCAAACCATAATCGGCGATCCCGCAATGAAATACGTCGAAGAGATCAACCACTGGTACGACCCCAACACATACTTCACCTCTTCTGTGAACATTCAGTCCAGAAAGAACAAGAACAAGGGCTCCACAGACAACAATAGAAGAAAGAGACTGGCCCCAGGGTCTTACAATTTAGCACAGATCGAATCAACCTTGCATGGAACTGGGCCCACTGAAGATCTCGTGGAGGAGAAGAACTCTCTGAAGAGATTTGGAGAACTGGACAAGGAGAATTACAACGAAGGTTCGAGGATTGATCTGCCAAAGACCGGTATAACGTTCCAATACCAGCAATCGCGTCAACCAACGTCGTTATCAGCGTCCAAGAACCTGAAAAGGGATCATGTGGCAACAGTACATATCAAACAGAGCTATTTGACCTCTGTGAGGAAGATCCTGAGTTCCAGAAGACAGTTGTCCAATTATCTGGACGAGGACGAGAAGAATTCCTCGATTTTGCATAATGTGGTGTCCAAGAGACACAAGATCTTTATTGTTCCCAACAAGAAACTTTGTTCCATTTGTGGTGACGCTAGTCCCGGGTCCTGTACAAAGTGCGGCCTGCGGGTATGCAGTGTGAAATGCTCAGTGGTTCATAACGAAACGAGATGTTCTGGGTATTAAAAATATACGATGACTTTGATGATGATCTGGATCTTTGTAGTGTCCATGAAAATTTAGTAATCTCTGTTTTTGTCTGTCCTTTGACCAAGACATCAAATCTCAGAAACAATGCTCAGAACCCAGGCTCTGAGGGCTCAATGGCACCCAATACGCCCATTCCAGAGGCTCAAGTCTACTCTGAACGTTGCTATTGTCGGTTCTGGTCCGTCAGGTTTCTACACAGCCACTGAACTGCTGAAACAGCATCGGAAACATCCGAATGAAACAGATCTCCATGTCACCTTGTTTGACAAGCTCCCTACACCGTTCGGTCTTTCCCGGTATGGGGTCTCTCCTGACCACATGGAGGTGAAGAACTGTGAGGAGACATTCACTGATTCCGTGCTTGCTAATCCTGATAAGTTTGACTTTGTTGGTAATGTCAAGATCGGTCAAGATGTCAGTATCGGGGAACTCAAGAAGAACTTCAACAGTATTGTGTTTGCTTATGGGAACACCAAAGAAGTCAAGCTTGGCATCCAGGGTGAAGACCTCCCTGGTGTCATCACTGCTAAGGATTTCGTAGGCTGGTACAATGGGAATCCTGAATTCGAGGGGCCTGAACCACCTTTGGAAAAGGCTGAAAGAGTCGTTATCATAGGTAATGGTAACGTCGCCATGGATATCGCTAGATTACTGTTAATGCCACCAACCCATTTGAAAGAGACAGATATCACAGAATATGCCTTTAAGAAACTTGAACAGAATAGAGTCAAAGATGTCAAGATCGTCGCAAGAAGAGGGCTGTTAGAGTCTGCATTCGCCACTAAAGAAGTGAGAGAACTCTTACAACTAGAAGAGTTTGGTGTAAAGTTTAATGATATCGACAGTGAAGTTGTCAAGTATGTTCAACCTTTGTTAAAGAAAGCTGATAGAATCATCAAGAGAAAGATAGAGACCGTTTTAAAATTCATGAAGCCAATTGAAGAGAGAAAAGTGAAATATGCTGTTCCTGATACTTTTGAAAAAAGTTTTAGCTTGGAATATTTGAAGGGTCCTGTTGAAATCATCGGCTCAGAGACGGATTGTTCTTTATTGAAGTCCATAAAATTTCAACACAATAAACTAGTTCAAGATTCCCTGGAAGGTCCTACTAAAGTTTCTCCAATTGAAGGTGAGTTTACAGAATGCAATACTGATCTAGTCATTACCAGTGTGGGTTTCAAAGGTGAACCTTTACAAGGCCTTGAAGACTCTGATATTGCATTTGACTCAAGATCAGGAGTAATCAACAACACAAATTCTAAAGTTCTGAATAAGAATGGCGAGGTTGTTCCTGGGTTGTATGCCACAGGCTGGGTCGCAAATAGATTCAAGGGTCCGATTCTCAACACGTTCGTTGATGCAACCAATTTAGCCACCACGATCTTATCAGAGAACAAGAAAGTCGATAAGGAATTACCAGGTGTCAAGGGTCTAAACTTGACTGGTGCCACCAATTGGAAAGATTGGGAAGCTTTGAATGAGTTCGAGATCAAGTTTGGTGAATTGAACGGTAAAAAGAGATGGAAGGTCCCAACGGTAGACTTAATGTTGGAGATCATCAAAGATGCAGACCAAATTGAGACAAAACTGACTAAATATGAACAAATTTTAAAATCTAACGAATAAACGTGTTTTTTGTCCTTTCGAATGTCATAAAATGATTCTTTTATTCATTTGTACATAGGCGTCTCTTTCTTTCTAGTTCAATAGCCAGGAATTCAACACTAATATCTAAAATGTTTTGTGTATCATAAAAAGTTTTGGTGGTGAGTAGTGGAAATAGGAAAACATATCACGTAAAACCTCAATCTATGTGGATTCAAGTTGTGTTTAGAAACTCCATTCCTCAATTGTTTTATCTCTTGAATATTCATCATTATAATTTCGTGCAACTGTGTTCTACTTCGGTCTGTAATTTAGGGTCTCAAAATTAATGGTGTTCACCGTTCTTGTGGTGACGTAAATGGAAGTAGTATTCTAGAGAGTAACCAAAAGTTATGATAAAAGCAGCCAGTTGTAGTAATGGTTTACCAGAAGCGTTGTCATCGTTGAAGTACTTTTCTTTGTAACGGGCTAATGGGCCAACAGCTTTGTTTTGTGGAGCTGGACCTTGTGGTAAAGCCTTGTAGAACTCAACAACTTGGGCCAGTCTCTTAGCTTGAGGGTTGGAACCAATGTTTTTGGCAGAGGCGATCTTTGGTGGGATCAAGGTGGACAATTGGCGTCTGATGATGAAGGACATGATGGGATTCTTATCAAAAGAAGTTGATCTGTTGTGAACCTCCGTCGTTGACAAGGGGGTTTTTTTCGAAAACTTTTCTGGTTTTTTTTCTTAGGAATTTTCTATTGGAAGAGCACAAACGGCGGCGTTGGGAGACTTGTACAGAAATTTAACTTCCGGATCGGGAAGTCAAAGAGTATGAGTGTCTAAGAGACGTATAGAGAAGAATTGGCAAATCGCCTCTAAGGCGCTCGAAATTGAACCAAAAAACCGGGCAATGATACAGCTACTACATCCATATTAATATCACATCATTAATCATTATTTATTCAGGCTTCGCTAATGTACAACACTGCAAATGAATTAGTAAATGGGCACTTGCCAGATCTCAAAAAACACACAATTGTCATTACTTACCGTTGTTACCACGGATAAACAGGTCGCCGTAAGTGTTTGTGACCTTGTCGCCGACTTTCTCCTGTGTCTCCTCCAGGGTGATGTTCATGTACCCGTCAATGGTGTCCAACTTGCCGTGGTACTCTTCGCCAGAGTAAAGCTTCACTATGACTGAGGAACCGGTTATGTCTGACAGAAACTTGGCTGACGCAGAAGGGGTCTTCTCCTGTTGCTCAACCTGCTCGATTTGTTCTGGGACCGGTTGTTCGTCTGACATTTGGAGGGTTGATTGTATTTTCTTTTGAGACTTTTGTTGCGTTCATCACTTTGAATCGTTGTTTAATCGTTTCTCTTCAATTGCCGATTCTGAGGGAAAGTGTATAGAACGAGTTCGCGCAAACTGAGCCCCAGAGAATTTACACTAAAAACCAGGCACAATTTCACAATTTCAAAGGGAATCCACTCTGTGTTTACTCAGCAATTAAGCGCTTCCCCCTTGTTTGCTCAACATTTGAAAGTACCGGTATTTGTGCTATTGATTGTCTCTATCACAAATTGCACTGCTGCCGATTTAAAGCTCTCAAACACGTTCAGTTTCACAGCTTCAAGACTTGACTTAATAAGGGTCTATCTGATCTTTGCCTTTTAACCCCGATCAGTCCGCCACCTCCACTCCCAATTTGCCGCTGAATGTCAATCCCATCCGAGTACAAGGGCTTCCTGTCGCCGCCGATTGGCACTCGTGGTCGTTCATTGGACAACCGATCACTATCTCCAGGACATGTTACGCCATCTCAATTCCGTTCTCCCTCAAGAGGGAGAAGTGCCAACCATTCCAGATCCAGAAGTAAGAGTCGCAATGTCAGGGCCCATTCTCAGGAGGAAAGCAACTGCAAATGGTCCATCTTGAGTAGAGACCCTTCCGAGAGATTCCACAATCACCGGGCTGTTGACCATGAGGATGACGACGATGATGAAGATGACGATGATGATCTTAGTGATGAAGAACTGATTAGTGATGCTGAAGGTGACTATCAATTCGATATCAATGAAGTGAAATTGCCTAATTTTAACAAGTCCATTAATCAGTATTACAAGACCAAAGCCCATGTTGTTGGTAATATGACGTTCAATGAGGAAGATGAAGAGTTGAAAAAAAAGAAAGAGGCTGAAAGATCAAGGAGACAGAAAGAGGAACAAGATAGAGCAAACAAGTTACGTGATCAAGAACTCTCAGAGCTATCTGAAAGACTGAACAAGATCTCAGATGCCCTATCATTGGCTAAGGCCTTCAAAGAAGCTGAAACGTCAAACAATGAAGTATCTCAAGAAGCGATAGCTAACCTAAGTGCTAAAATGAAAGAGGTTGGTATCAATGACTCTGAAACAATTAAGATTGAAGCTATTGAAGAGCTAGAAAACAGGAAAGAGAAAATTTATGCAAAATATAAGAAGAAACTGATGGAGAAATCTCTGGATGAAACCAAGCAGACAGATGTGAACTCAGCCAAGGATATCACTAAAACTGAGTTTCACATCAATGAAGGAAGAAGAAGGGTTTCCAGAAGTGTAACATTGGGGCCATATTTTAAAGTTGCTACTGGTAAGAAGGTGAAAGATATTGATTCGTATTTGATTTATTCAAACGGCGATGCTGATTCCATCAATGCGCTACAATACACTATTGGGTCTGTTGTTAAAAGTGGTGATGTGTTGTACGTTGTCTCTTCGGAAGAAAGAGCAGATGTGAATCAGAATAAGAAAACAGTTGATAAATTGACAGATACAATCGAGAGCTTGTTAGAAATCGTTAGAGACCCTGAGTTCACATTACACGTTGTCATTGAAGTCGCACACCACGAATATCCAAGAACTTTTGTCAATGAATTGATCAAATATTTGAAGCCAAAGTTGTTCATTACGGGTCATGGTGTTTTGAATAAAGAGTTGGAGAACTACATTTCTAACATTGCAATATTGATTATCACGAGGAAATACTTGAGAAGAAAGTCAACTTGATGGAAACCAACTCTTATATCTTTTATGCCTTATGAGAATCTATTAAAAGTTATCTCGGAAGAATATAATGTGATCATTGTAGCTTCATTTACCAGTAATGAAGTCTATTTGTCCCAAAATCTATACTGTAAGACAAACACATGATTTGTCCATTATTCCAACCATTTTAATTATAGTGATAGTACTTGCCTGGCAGCTGTTACCGCAATGAATAACTCATGGCTGACCCCTGAAAGGGCAACACCATGGCTCATCAATTTACGGTCCACTGACCTTACCAACGCAGTCTTAGGAAGTATCTCTTCTTCCAAAGCTCAGTTGTCCTAGTCTCATCGCCAAATTCGCGGACAAAGACAGAAATACTATAAGTTTGTTCCTTTTTTCAGCCTCCGGGAAATCCCCCATTCGCGCTTTTGATCAAAGAATTCAGCATAAGGTGATTCCAATTTTCCCCGGGATTGTGCATCTTTAGAACAGTTTGTGGGTTTTTACAGGGGAAAAAAGGCCCTATGTGTGGGAGTGTGTCTACGGCATCTGTTTAGTAGAGAGCTTGAGTTTAACCATTGCCCACTGAGTTCTGGTGCCTGCGGCTACTGTTTCCTCTTTGGGACTATCTCTGGACACCATGTGTGTTTTGATGTCTCACTCTTCGATTGCTTTTTGTGTCGCTTAAATTTGGAAGCGGGGAGAATTACTTTAGGCTAAAAAAGATCTGGCATATGGAGAGAATGATCCAGTGCTAAATAGATGGACCCTTGGACGGACGACGTCTGAAATACGATTCATGATAATTGGTATAAAGCATCGACAGATGGCATGTGGGTGGATGTACATCTGTGCGCAAGTTTGAGGTGGCCAGCGTCTTAAAGAGGCACTGTAGGAGTGGTTTTTCATGGAGTGATTCAGTTTTCTGGACACATAATTAAGTGTAGGAACAGAAACTCTCGCTATATTACTGCAAGAGGATGTCGCTGGATGGATAGTGTGATCTAATATCAGCTGAGATTGGTAAAGTACTGGAGATCATCGTACTGAGTTTGAAAGTATCTGAGACATTTGCTCCCATCTGGCTATTTTAGTGAGTCATGTTTTTGAAGTGCACTGGTTTCAACGAATAGACCTCTATAAGGCCCTCTCAATAGTGAAGTACTGATCAATGCAATCTTGATACTACTTGACCGCCAATTAATGCCTAGGGTCCTCTCTACTTCCTCAATTCCATATAAAGGCTTTGTGTTGATTGTCCTACCTATTTTTTCCTGCCATCAACCCGCCCGGGTTTTTCTCTGGTCTCAGCCCTGTTGCCTAGTGCTACCTCCTCTCTGCCTATCGCCTAAGGGGCAGTCAGCAGCCCCAGGCGGACTTAGTTTCTCCGCGATTCCCAGATTTTTGTCCTTTGTCCCAGTCCGCAAAGTTATGCGTGTTTAAAGTTTTGTCATTTCTTTTTCATGCGTATTTAAATGCTTCAACATCCACGAAAACCCGAAACTGTCCTGGGAACTCGACGGAAATCATACAAACCACAATGTCCTTCGCCTTCAAGAGACTGGCTTCACGTCGTGTGCTGGCCACCGGTGCGGCTGTTGCCTCCGCCGCCGCTGGCTCCTACTTTCTAGCACAACCCTCCCAGTTGATCTCCAACGACGCTAACTTACCTGCCTTGATCGAGTCCAGACCTGCTCCTCCATCAAGAGCTGAATTAGTTGAAAAGCTAGAGACCACTAAGAACTTTGACGTCTTGATCATTGGTGGCGGTGCCTCAGGTGCCGGTTCCGCCGTTGACGCTGCTACCAGAGGTCTGAACGTTGCCCTAGTTGAAAGAAACGATTTCGCTTCAGGTACCTCCTCCAAATCTACCAAGATGGCCCACGGTGGTGTCAGATACTTGGAAAAGGCATTTTGGCAATTATCCAAGGCCCAATTGGACTTGGTCATTGAAGCCCTTGACGAACGTGGTAACATGTTAAGAACTGCCCCACATTTGGCCACCATCTTACCAATTTTGATTCCTGTTTACAAATACTGGCAAGTTCCATACTTCTACGCTGGTACCAAATTATACGATATCTTTGCCGGTAGACAAAACTTGAGATCCTCATACTTAATGGGCCCATCCGCCACTTTGGCCGCTTGCCCACAATTAGACGGTGAAAACTTGAAAGCTGGTTTAGTGTACCACGATGGTTCATTCAACGACTCAAGATTGAACGCCTCTTTAGCCATTACTGCCATTGAAAACGGTGCTACCGTTGTGAACTACGTTGAAGTTACTCAACTGTTGAAAAACGAAGCTGGTAAAGTTGTCGGTGCCAAGGCTAAAGACCGTGAAACTGGTAAAGAATTCAACATCAATGCTACTTCTGTCGTTAATGCTACTGGTCCTTACTCTGATGTCATTTTGGATATGGACAAAGATCCACAAGGTTTGGCTCCAAAGGAAATCCAACCACCAAAGATGGTTGTTCCATCCGCTGGTGTCCACATTGTCCTTCCTGAATACTACTGTCCAAAGGATCTAGGTATCCTTGATGCTCAAACCTCCGATGGCCGTGTTATGTTCTTCTTGCCATGGCAAGGTAAGGTTCTTGCCGGTACCACTGATGTTCCATTGGACAAGATCCCAGAAAATCCAACCCCAACTGAAGCTGATATCCAAGACATTTTACAAGAATTGCAACATTACATCAAATTCCCCGTTAGAAGAGAAGACGTTTTATCTGCTTGGTCCGGTATCAGACCTTTAGTTCGTGATCCAAGAAAGGCCAAGAACGGTAAAGGTACCCAAGATTTAGTCCGTAACCATTTGCTATTCACCTCAGACTCTGGTTTAACCACTATTTCTGGTGGTAAATGGACCACTTACAGAGAAATGGCCCAAGAAACCATTGATGAAGTTGTCAAAGTTAACAAATTCAACGTTGGTCCTTCAAAGACTAAGCAGTTGGTTTTAGCTGGTGGTGAAAACTTTGAAGCCACTTTAGCCCCAAGATTAGCTCAAAAATACCAAATCACTACACAATTAGCTGAGCATTTAGCTGCTAACTACGGTACCAGAGCTCCAATCATCTTGGAGACTTACAAAGCTGATCCATACAACCAATTACCAGTCACCTTAGCTGCTGATCAAGCCGGCGCCTCTTTTGAGAAATTCGAATTCCCATTCTCTGTTGCTGAATTGAAATACTCCATCAAATACGAATACACCAGAAACGCTGTTGATTTCTTAGCCAGAAGAACTAGATTGGCCTTCTTAGACTCCAAGGCTGCCCTAAGCGCCGTTGACGGTGTTGTTAAAGTCTTGGGTGACGAATTCCAATGGGATGATACTAAGAGAGAAGCTGAAGCCAAATACGCTAAGGAATTTATCAAGACCTTCAACTAGGCTTTCTTGAATGAGTTCTGTTAATGTTCATAGATGTGCCTGTTGTTTTCTCCCGTTTATATTCAATAACTTGGTTGAAGCCTACACTTTAAAAAAAGAAGAAAAAATGTATAAAATGTCATGACTTTTATTACAAAAGAGTTTTGTTTTTCAAAGATGTTTTCATAGTCGTTTGTTTGTTTCGTAAAGCTTGTAGTGATGCGGATCAAGTTTGAGTGAATCATAACTGTTTATGAGATAGTTGATAAAGAACAATATGCCTCTTTTCTCTTCATACTGTTGTGAGACCTTGTTGTTGAAGTTCTTGATGACAAAGTTCATGTAGTGCCTGTCAATGGGTAGTGGTTCGTTCGGATCGCAGTTGTAGTGTGCCAATGAAATATTATGGGCTTCAGATAATGGGATCGTAAGTTTATATAGATCATTTTTCATGTCCATTCTGTAGATTCTAGATCTACTGGTGGAGTTTATCAGTTTGATCTCCTTGTTGTTGACGAGCTTGTACTCTAACTTGATGAGCTCTTCCGTTCGCAGTGGTCCACTTAACTGTAGTTCTCTATGTTGTTTCAATTTTGATGACTTCTTCTGATCTTCCGGTAGCTTCTTGTCACTGGACTTCTTGGTCTTTCTAGCACGCTTCTTCTCATCGCCGCTGCCACCTTTAGCGTCCTCCTCCTCCTCCTCCTCCTCCTTCTTCTTCTTCTTCACCCTGGGCTTACGCTGTCTCGGTCTCTTCGGTAAGACTACGCTCTGGCTCGGTTCGTCAAACATCGCTTTGCGGTTTGGCCCGTTGTGGAAAGTGTCAGTTTCCAGTTTGAACCACGGCCCTTTTAGTGAAATGTGCCCAGATTCGAGAAAGAGAATGAATTTTTCAGCGGAAGACAAAAACACCCAGACACCAGATCACACTCTCCTCACTGGTGTTCTCGCCTCGGCTAAATTCCGGCGCTTCTCCACAAACTTTGCCTTTGACATATAAATAGTCAGCGAGAACCACATTGTGGATGATTACCATTACTAATTGCCAGGAAAATACAGACAGTCCACGAAATGTCCCATAGACTATCCCAGCTACAATCGCACTTGACCACCGTCAGCGCCTCCTCCGTCACAGACAAGAACGACGACGACGTTGTCATTGTCGCTGCCTACAGAACCGCCATTGCCAAAGGTGGCCGTGGTTCGTTCAAGGATATTAAGAGTGACGAGTTGCTATACAAATTTCTAATTGAGCTTTTGAAGAAGGTTGACAAGCTGGACCCAGCGTTGATCCAGGATGTTGCCTGTGGTAACGTGCTTAACAAAGGTGCTGGTGCTACCGAGTTCAGAGCTGCCGCCATTGGTGCCGGTATTCCAGCCACTACTCCCTTCCTTGCCATCAACAGACAATGTTCATCTTCATTGACAGCTGTCAACGACATCGCCAACAAGATCAAAGTTGGTCAAATTGACATTGGTCTAGCCTGTGGTGTTGAATCAATGACACAGCACTACGGCCCAGGCGCCATTGGTGAACTGTCGCCAGCTTTGAAAAAGATTCCAGAATCGAAGACTTGTGAGATCCCAATGGGTATAACCAATGAAAACATTGCTGAAAAATACTCTATCGACAGAAAGGTCCAGGATGAATTCGCTGCTAAGTCATATAACAAGGCTGAACAAGCTGTCAGTTCCGGTTTATTCAAAGATGAAATCTTACCAATTGAAGTCGAGATCAAACAAGAAAGTGAAGAAGACGATGAAGGTGAAACCAAGATCACTGTCAAGAAGGTCACTGTGTCAACCGACGAAGGTCCAAGAAAGAACGTTACTGCCCAATCACTATCCAAAATCAGAACTGCATTCAAGAAGAACGGTACCACCCACGCAGGTAACTCGTCACAAGTCTCTGACGGTGCTTCAGGTGCCATCTTGGCCAAGAGAAGTGTCGCTAAGAAGCTAGGTTTACCAATTGTTGGTAAATACGTTGATTTTAGAGTTGTTGGTGTGCCACCAGAAATCATGGGTGTTGGTCCAGCTTACGCTATCCCAGCAGTCCTTTCTTCTACGGGGTTGTCTGTCAATGACGTTGCCGTTTACGAAATCAACGAAGCATTCGCTGCCCAAGCTCTATTCAGTATTGAAAAGGTCGGTATTGACCTTGCTAAGGTGAATCCAAGAGGTGGTGCTATCGCCTTGGGTCATCCACTGGCTGCCACTGGTACGAGACAATTAGCCACGATCCTAAGAGAATTGAAACCAGGCCAAATCGGTGTCACTTCTATGTGTTTAGGTACTGGTATGGGTGCTGCTGCTGTCTTTGTTAAGGAATAGATTTGGTACAACTGGTTGTATGTTTTTAATTTCATTTCTGCTGATCCTTTGTATGTATGTCTATGTGATGATGGAATAATTGAATCATTGTAGTATTATTGACCTTATTAAGATTCGGTAAAATCCGTTTCTGTCGAAGTGCAGTTGGGCCCTTGCACAATGAGAGGACCAAAGATATCTAATAATTGTACTTTCTTCCACGATGGAGATCAACACTAACTTGCCACCTCATGACAAACATTGAAGATTAACTAAAGAATCAGCTACAATTAAAGCTCAGATAACTAAATATGCACTAACAAATATGAAAAAAAACCCGTTTCCCCAAATAAATAACAGAAGAATATAGAAAGACAGAACAGCAGTATAAATGACCAGTTCATTTATAAGTCTGGACCAGCAGCTTTAACTTCAGCAGTAGCTTCAGAAGCGTACTTGACGAAGTTTTCAGCAAACAAAGAGGCCAGACCTTTGACTTCACCATCGTATTTACCAGTACCTTCGACCCAGTTCTTTGAAGGGTTTAGTAATTCAGCTGGAACACCATTAACGGTCTTTGGAATTTGTAAGCCAAAGACTGGTAAAGTTTCGTATTCAGCTTCAGCTAAGGAACCGTCATGGATGGCATCTAGAATGGCTCTGGTGTATTTCAATGGGCAACGTTTACCACCCTTTGAGACAGAGGAACCGGTCCAACCAGTGTTCAACAAGTAGGCATTGGCCTTGTGTTCAGTGATCTTATCAGACAACATTTGAGCATATTTCATTGGGTGTAGAGCCAAGAATGGTTGACCGAAACAAGCAGAGAAAGTAGCAGTTGGTTCAGTGACACCTTCTTCGGTACCAGCCATCTTTGAAGTGTAACCAGAGATGAAATGGTACATGACTTGAGCATTGGTCAATTTGGAGACTGGTGGTAAGACACCTCTGGCATCACAAGTCAACAAGATAATGTTCTTTGGGTGTGAGTTGGCGAAACATGGAATCTTAGCAGATGGGATGTACTCGATTGGGTAAGCACATC
>JAMAIG010000150.1:0-32688 GCA_023629715.1 Taiozyma sp. PG4208
TTCTCCTCCAGGAGACCGTAGAGTTTGTATTTGGCATTAATAAGGTCCTCAGGCTGGTTATAGTACATCTCGCCATTGGTGAAACCTGATAATCTGGCCATAGTGGAACCAATACCAACAGCGTCTGAATCAGCAATCTTTATGTAGATCCCGGAAAGACCAAATGGAGAGCAGTGGACCTCGAGTTCACAGCTTTCTGAATAGTTGAAAGAGCGGCTCTTAGACATTTTGTGTGGGATCATACTTATATATCATACTCATCAACTACAAATTGTGTGAAACTTAAGTCTCTCCCGCGAACTCGTTCTAGAAAACAGAGGACTAAATCGCAACGATTCGCGGAAGGATGGATTAGAGCCGCGAACTCGTTCTGGAGATTGCTTATCAGTGTGCCCCACACAATTGTTCTGATTTGTCCTTATCAAATCAGTGGATCATCGATAGAGATTCAACAATGCAAAATGGGATTTCATCGAAATTCTAGAACAACTTTGACAATGTCGGTTATTTCTTACTCTACAGTCAGTCTCATTAGCTGCCAATGCCCCAAATCGCTGCCAATAGAGGCAGAAGCCCCACCAAACATCCATACGATTTTACAGAGTCGCTCGTGGCTCGACCAGCTGAGATAGTCAAAAACATCCAGAAGAGACCCTCCTCAACAGCCTCCACTTTCAAGCTGGATAGGTCTCGTGAGAGTTCCCAGCAAAGAGTAGATGCCGTCACGGTAGGCTCCGACAAGTCTCAGCTCATAAGAACTTCCTCACAACTTCAGCATCAGCATCAGCATCGCCTGAGTAGGTTCAAACATCCATTGTCCGCCTATGTGGATGAAGCCGTCGATACGGTCGTGCCCAAACACTCCTCAATGTTATACCAAAGATACCAGGCCGCTGAACCCAGGAGACCAAGTCTGAAAGACAATGACTCGAAGAAACCACTCCGAAGAAAGTCTGTTGCTTTGGATGATGGTCTTGTGCCTGCATTTAACGATATGACCATCGATATGGATGAAGAAGATAAAGTACATGAAACTGATAGCGGTGTGAGCTCAATTGAGGACTATGATAACAGGTTCCGCTCCAGTGTAACGCAGTTGAAAACACAACTGGAGAAGTCCGTGTCTAGACCATCCACTGAGAAGAGCGATTCATCAACAGCGACATCGTACACACGTCAAAGTTCTGAACATATTGGTCGTATCCAGCAGAAATTGAACCATTTGAGAAGCCTGAATAAAGACAACCAGGTGCCGAACACGACGTTTTCAAGCATTGAACAGAAGATCCTGTTGGAATCTCTTAACATTGAGATGCAAAACTTGAAAAGATTTGGTTATTACCCACTTCAGGACTCCCTTCAACGCGTTTGCAAAGTGCAACAGATCAAAGACCACAAGAAAGATAGGATAATGATCCAGTCTCCCAAACAACCCCTTATCAAATCATACAACCCGTTACAAGCTCGTGAAGAACTCCTCTACCCACTTCAATCAATGTCATCAATTGACTCCACACCATCAGTGAAGAGGGAGATCAATCTTAAGAAGTTAAAGACACTATTGAAAGCCTCGCCTGCAACTTTGGAGTCCCTGTGGGAGGATTATGATGATACTAATAAGCCTGCGGGACAAGACAGTTACTTCACTAACGATTCTTCAATAAGAACCGACTCTTATGGTTTTATTCCTCCTGGTCAAGTGGACCATGCCAAATTCTTTAAAGAACAGTTCGAGGGTTATAACATGGGTAAGAAAGTAGAGACAAAGAGAACAAGTATTGATCCAAGTCCAAAGACTGCACCTTGAAAAGTTCATCTTGGACAATTTTGATCACATGAATCATCAACGATTAATGACACATAAGCTACGTATTCGTAGCATAAAAGTCAAGTGGTCTTATACAAACAGAAGCTGAAAGTTCTAGTTCATATTGTTGAATCATTGACTCTTTATATAATGAACAGCTCTATAGCTCATGGATAGTAGCATTGATAGCGTCAATCACCTGGGAATGATACTGTTTACTACCAGCGATAACACCTTGACTTTTTAAAGTTCTACCATTCCCAAAGTTCAGCTCGTTCCCTTTCAAGTCAGAAACCACACCTCCACTTTCAGTGATCAACACATTGCCAGCGGCATGATCCCAGATCTTTTCTTGATATTTAGCATCAACTGGCAATCTGAGGTATATTTCAGCAAGGCCCTTAGACAAAGCGCAATACTTCACTTGTGAATCAAGGTTTAATGTTTGTGATGATGGGATGTTTAAGTATTCCTTGATTTTGGCCTGATCATCATGGGATGAATGACCCTTTTCGACACCTTCGCAAACTCTGATCTCGGAAGTTGAGGCTAAGTTGTTCTTCATCTGGATCTTTTCCGATTTAGTTAAATCTTGAGCAACAGGTTCATCATACAACTTGGAATAGTAAGATCCCTGGCCCTTGACAGCACTAAATAGGCCACCTTTGTAAGTTGGAGTATCGAATGAATCAGGAAGGTTTGGACAACCAATGACACCTAATTGTACGACACCATCCACGATGAGAGCCAAGCAGACAGAGTATTGGTCCCCTCTTAAGAAACCTTTAGTACCATCGATTGGGTCCAAAGCCCAGAAACGGCCCTTGTTACCACCTTCAGATGCACCTTGGTCAATGATACGGGCAATTTGTTCAACAGATTCGAAACTTGGGCCTAGCAATGAGTCTTGCGATGGGAAGGCACTTTTGTAAACCTGATCGTTCTTCTTCAATTCGTCCAGAATCTTGGAGCTCAACTGCTGGTTTTCCTGGAGGTCCTTAGAATCCTCCTCCCCAACGATCTGGTCCTCTGGGAAGTTGTGCTTGATGGCATTGATGATGATAGCCTGCGCTGAGAAGTCACCCACTGTAACTGGGGACTTGTCCAACTTGGTGATGGTGTTGGAGCTCTTGTTAGCCAGGATCTTCTCCGAGACGGATCTGGTCAGCAGGGCTGCCTTCTGCACGGCCAGGCGGGCAATGTAAGCTTCTCTCTCGTAGACCATTCTAAGAAACAACTGAGACAGTTTGAGTGGCAAATGTTTTAGCAAATTCACAGTTTTTTGGTGCAAATTCGGCCATTTTGTATGTGTGCTTTTCCACAAGCCACAAGCTGTTGCCCGTGCATCTTTGGCAGATGTGGATTGTGTGGTTACCCGGACATTACTCTTCCCACAAGAAAAAGGAAAATAAACTGAACAAAGCAAAAACATCAACACTGGAAAAAGAATCCATTTTGGTCAAAAGAGAGACAAATCAGGAAAACTTTCGCCACTGTTTTAAAGTAAACACAAGCGCCTGGTAGTCACTGAATGGCAGTCTAACCTCCCACTACGCCACAAGCACAACTATAAACAAGCACAACTGTTTTCCTCTTATCACTGTGGTGTCTCAACAAACCCCCAAAAGTGACACAAAATTAGAAACTAACCCATTCTGTCCTCATTGAAGGGATGACCTCCGGCTCTGATTCGCTTATTGCCCTCCCACATACTTTTGGCACAGACTCAAAGATTGTTGGCGTGAAGAACGACACCAATTCACAGGAATCACAAGACATTGTTTGGAAAAACCTAGGTCAATATTTGGAGACCCTCACTGAGATACAACCGGACCAGTCCCCCTTCAAGAATAGCCTAGACGTCAAGAGGCCACTTACTGAGACCTTCAACTACAGAATCTGCAACAACTGCAACAGACCGATCTTGCACACCCATTTGGCCAGACATATCAAACTTTGTCTTGAAATGAAGCATCAAAAGGAAAAGGCTACTGTCATTGAACAAGACAACAAGAAGAGAGCAAGAGAACAGACACCAATAAGCACTGCAGAGGTCAAACAGGTTAAGCCTAAAAAGCAGAAGAAAGAACCAGCTTCCAAACCGAAAAAGAAATCCACAGCAAAGAACAAAGGCCCAGTCGATGTTGAAAAGCAGTGTGGTGTCCAACTACCAGGTGGGGGCTTTTGTGCTAGATCTTTGACATGTAAGACACATTCTATGGGTGCTAAGCGTGCTGTTCCAGGGCGTTCTGCTCCATATGATGTTCTACTAGCTGCATATCAACACAAGAACCAAGTCAAAATCGCTGGGCAGGCTGCAAAGGCACAAGCTGATAAGGATGAAATGCTTCATGGTGGCTCTGCCACGCTGGATTCAGACGAAGAGACGCAACAAGTACTTGCTGGTGTCTCTCGTTCATTCCCGTTGCCTTTAGAGAGAAACAACTTAGTCCCAACAAGGATTCGTACGAATTTCCTAAGGATGAGAGAGATGTTCGCCGGTGCCATACTTCCTCGTATAACGAATTCCAATGGGATGGGTGGGATGAATGGTCGTACTGCTCTGTTAGACGTTGAAAAGCCAAATGAACACTTATTCCTAGTCAGAGCCCCACAAAGAATCATGCTGAACAATAAGAGTATACAAGGTCAAGCTGCATCCTCCACACCACAACAGCAGCAGAATCCACAAGCACCTCCACAACAGCAGCAGACACAACAAACACCCCAACCCCTCCAACAACCTGGGCAGCTACAGAACAATGCTCAAATGACTCCACAACAAGCCCAGGCACAGGCTGTCTTATTGGCTCAACAACAGAGGAATGCAATGTTAGCTCAACAACAGGCAAGACAACGAGCTGCAATGCAACAACAGCAACAACAACAACAGCAGCAACAGCAGCAGCAGCAAATACGTCAGTGAACGATTCCATCTTTTAATGTCATCTTTTAAAAACAAATTAATGGCTTATTTGTAAGACCTAGTAGATCGTTGACTGTTCGTTGCTAAGGGGCTCTTACAGTTGCCGAACCACTTCACACTTTCAAGTCTCTCTATGGACGCGACCTCGACATCTTCTGCTATACCTACAGATCATTGAATGGGGGGCGGTCACCGATTTGAGTTGGTCTTATAGTTGATCGATTAAAACCCAAGGCTCTTCTACAATTCTTGAGTATTATATCTTTGTTTCTTTAGATGGGTAGAGGTTCCACTAAAATCACCTCATTTGAACTGATACGTACATAACTGTTCATGCGGATGACATCACTGGCAATAGACAAGTTTCTAACGGTCATATGTTTCGTCAGGCCTTCATCCTTGATCTGAGATTTCAGTAGAGCCTCAAGGCTCTTGAATGCAGAATTTTCGATCACAGTACCTTTTTGATACATTTTGAACGCATTGACGATCCAATCTGGAGCAAAGTAATCCTCAGAGTGCGAAGCTAGTATCAGCCAGATGTAAAAGGCAACATCCACGAAATCTTCTTTTTCGATACTCTCATAATCTGGAAGGTTAAAAGCAGCCTTGGCCAACAATTGTAAGGATTCATTCTTCTTGTATAGTTTCTTTAATGTTGTGACGTGTGCTTTGTAATCATGCAGCATACATTTCTCGATGCTCTTGATCTCTGATAATGATGCTTTGTATAAATCTTTTTGACCCGTTCTATAAGATTCAGCAGTTGAAATGACATATGGATCGATGACTGACTTGTCGACGTTCGGTTTTTGCTTGATCGACTCCTGCTTTTGCTCCAGAGCTGCTCTTAGACTTTGTAGTGCTTCAAACCTGGATCTTAAAGTTGGCTTGAGCTCTTTTTCATTCTTCACTAAAAAGCAGAACAATGAGACCAAATTCTCAGGAACGAGATTTCTTCTGTTCAAGAAGAACAATAACCCATCTTTCAATTCTTCTAATGAGGGGCCAGCTTTATTCTCCCTCTCGCTAGAAAAGGCATGGAAAGTGTAATCATCAATCTTCGGTAATCTAACACCAAAATCTTCAGCTTTTCTAATTGTATCAAGGTCCAGTTTGACTCTCAATGCGATGGAATCATTAGCATTGCCATCAATAACGAAACCGTAACCCATGAGTAGCTCTTCATTACCCTTGGCACCGTAATTGTTGAAGATTTCATCACCTTCATTTAGTATGTCCTGGTTATGTAAAGCAAAGTACCCAGTGTTGTTTCTCTCGATGTATCTCCATTCAATTTGAGTATTATTGTTATGGTTTAGAAGATCAATCAATGGTAGAAGAATAGCTTGGCCATCTTTAACGTGATTATCGATGATCTTGTGCGGGAAGGCTCTTGAAGTGAACATGTGAGTACTCCAGAGATAGGCACCAAAACTTGTCCAGCTGGTAATATTTAACAGCTCTGATAGAATTTCGTCCCTTGCTAAACGATTGAAATTGGAGTAGAATGCGAGATCTGCCTTATACTGTTCAGTGATAAAAGATGACGGCAGTTCTTTAACGGTGGTATACCATTCTTCCACAAAACTGGCCAGCTTAGCAAACAAAGATCCACCAAGGTTTGTATTGTCCAGAAGACCAAGTTCATTTGAGTCCCAATATAAAGGAGAATTGGTATGTCTCCCAACTGGCAATAGATCGATGTAGGGGGAAAAGAACTCAGTTAAATCGAACCCATCAACCATGGTTTTCTCAGACTTATCAAACTTCAATTTGGCAACCAGTAGTTTCAGTGCACTGTTTGGATTGTTCAATTGTTTCAAGTGCTCGCCAAAAAAGGCATCACTCAACTCTTTCCTTATGACCAGCTTCAATGGGATCTCTAATTGAGGCGTGTCTGACGCAACAGACGATGTGTCGGTAGAAATTGCATGGATACCTTTATTGTCAGCAGCTTTAAACCTCAGTTTTGGGCTGATTTGTGAGCCATTCTCCAAAGCCCACTCAATAAGCCTTTGAATACCAGAATCACTCATCCTCAGTATTTTGTATCAAGATATTTCACTCTTCAATGGCTCTAGGTCATGCAAGCTCACAACAGTTCTGATGCATACGTTGTGGTGTCTTGATGTATATAGTCGGTATTCTTTATACATCACGTGAAAATCACGCATTTTAGCCTCGGTTTTAGCTTTGCAGGTCCAAGAAAAAATTGACCGTTTTTAATGAAAAATTCATCAAAATCAGACACTTTGAACCGCATTGGAAGTATCGAAAAGCCAAATATGCTGAGACAACAGGGCGCTAGTTTGCTTCGTCAGCAACTAATATATAGAACTTTTCATACAGCTGCCCCACTCCTTGCTTCTAAGCCTGTCAAGGCCGTTGCTAAAGGTTACAAACAAGGTAGTGGTAAGAAGAGCAAGAAGAGTGCAGGTAGCCATAAATTCTTTCAAGAATATGTTTCCACTGGTAAATTTGCTGACAAGGCCGGATCCCTAGAGGATGCTCTTTTTGAAAACGAGCTTGTTGTGAATCAAGTTGTCCAATTCACTGACAAGCAATTGAAGAGATTAATACAATTGGGTTCATTCAAGAAAGATCAATTCAATGAATTATTTAACAAACCAATAACGTTAATCAGAAACGAAACCAAAGTGTTGGAATCATTCATCGAGAAGTCACATAACTCTTCATCCAAAGATAATAAAATAGTGCTCCATGGTGAAGGTGGTATTGGTAAATCAGCCCTATTGACCCAAGCCCAAGCCATATTAACAAATAAAGGTGCTGTCATCCTACCTATCTCATATGCTACTCAACTGGTCAACGGTTCCAACGATTACTGGTATGACCAATCTATGAAATCATATATCCAACCAATGTACTTGAAAAAATTCCTAAACAAGATTAGATCTGCCAATAAATCACTACTATCAGAAATCAAACTTTCGAAGGAAGTCGTCATTGAGTCACCAATCAAAGGTCGTCAACCATTGAAGTTCTCCACTTCCCACACTTTACTACAATTACTAGAAGCCAAAGCCTACCCAAGACAACGTGGTCAAATCTTAGAGGTCTTGATCAATGAACTATCACAACAAGAACAAGTGCCAGTTTACTTTACAGTTGATAACTTCTCCGCCATCACTGCTAACCCATTCACTGCTTATAGAGACGTCACTAACACCCCAATCAATGTGGAGTCTTTTCAAATCACCAAGATTTTAATCGACCTAATTAACGGTGACAAATCATTCAAAAGAGGTGGTGTCATTTTAGCTACTTCTTCAGACGACAAACAAGATATAACTTTGAAAGCCGGTTTGAAACTAGTCGAACCAAACCCATATGCCAAATCAAGAGACTACAACCGTGAACTGAGTGCTAAATTACAAAGCTTACAAGTCCTAGAAGTTGGAAAACTAACTAAAGATAACGTTGGTTCTTTAGTGCAGAGATTCATTGAGGCAGACGTCTTTAGAAAAGATGAACTGGAGAACAACACTCCAGAAGCATTAACTAACCAGAAATACGTTCTTAGTGGGAACGGTAACCCATTGGAACTATTGAAATCTGTAACTATGTCCTACTGATTTGTATATACATTAACTACAATGCAAAGTGTAAATAAGCAAACCAGTGTGATTTGTAGCACTACGAAGTCAATCTCTAATAGTACAGTGTGTATTTCTTCTTTGTCGCTTGCTGTGGAGGTATTTGCTCATTCAGTTCTCGGTTTTTTAGAAACTTGTTCATTATCATCATCTTCTTCTTCATCGCTGGCTGTTTCCTCATCACCGTTATCATATGTAGGTATGGCCTCGTCATCCTGTGGTCTTTTTCTTGACTCTTGTTCTGTTTCACGATGTGATGGAGGAGGAGGAGCATGATTTTGTTGAGGATGATGCAGTTGTTGTCTTGCAAATTGACGTTGTTTGGTATTGTTTTCTATATCCCCTGCTTTCTTTATTAGGTCTTCTTTGGACACAGCGTCCTGTATACTCTGAAGCACTTTCTTAACGACACCTGAATGATTCCCGTCACTCTTGTCATCTCTGAACCTTAGCAAGTTCCATTCACCCTTTGGTGTTTTGTGGCATTCCACCACTCTTTCTTCTAATGGTTCATTCAATCCTTTCAACTTTTCCCAATCCTCATCTGACACAGACAATTCACCAAAGTATGAATAATCATTGCCACCATTCCACATCCATAATTCCAAGCCCGGCTTGACGTCATAGTTTGGATATGAACGATCTGGATCTCTCAGGTCGAGGTCTTCATCAGTGAAAATCGGTATGTTCAAATGTAATCTGAAATCGATTGTGTTTTCTTCACTTGGTTTCCATTTTAATAGTGTTTCATCAGTACCAAAGATGTATGGCGTTTCACAACATGTGAATATTAACCCATCGGATACATGTCCAAGCGTTTTCAAAGATTCAAAGACTCTAGGTAGTTTGTACGCAGGCTGCATGTTTTTCATTGATAGTTTGAATGGGAAGATCTCCGTCTCCTTTGGGTGATGTCTTCTCAGGTCAAAGTACGGTTTGAAGAATTGCT
This sequence comes from Taiozyma sp. PG4208, assembly GCA_023629715.1. Taxonomy (NCBI): domain Eukaryota; kingdom Fungi; phylum Ascomycota; class Saccharomycetes; order Phaffomycetales; family Wickerhamomycetaceae; genus Taiozyma; species Taiozyma sp. PG4208. The sequence goes on from JAMAIG010000150.1 coordinate 9,303, forward strand.
CACCCAGGTAACCTAATCTTTTGTCTAAAGGTCTTGAGACGATGTTTTTACCATTGATAGCCAAACAGTCAAACATCAAGAATCTCAATTCTTTGACACCGTCAGTTGGTCTTGCAGAAAGGACAATCTCGCCGTCTATAAGGGTCCCATTATGGCATAAAGATTCATCACCAGGCACGGGGAAATGCAAGTTCGGTACACGGTAGAATTGATTGTCTCTAGTGATCAGGAATACAGCTTCTTCACCTGATGGATCCAAGATGCAAAACATCAAACAACGCAGACCGTCCGATTTCTCACACACGAAATAGTCACGTCTCAACAGATGAGTCTCTATATGAGCATTTGCAAAACTTACAGGCTGTGAACCAACGAAACCATGGCCTCTTTTACCCACCAACCTGGCAACCTCCTGCTGCAATTGGTAGGTGACATCGTCAGGCATGGGGTCACCTGGGATAGAGGGCACCTCACGATCTTCAAACATCGTGACTAGAATAATATGGCTGTCTTTTATTGACCTCAATGAGTGGATAACAGTTAAAGTCGTGGTGTCTTGGTGTTTTCATTGTAATTGAAGACTTGGTTTATCGACTTTTTCGTAAGCTATTGGTAGGGGCAGGAAGCTGATGGGAAATGGCGGGTCACGTGATACGATCAATCAATCCCAGTGTCAATATAGGTGAAATACCAATGATGCTGCCCACTAATTGGTAAATTTAGCTCAATTGCTACTGACTTATCCACCGTTTAACCGTATGGCCTTCCCTTTTTCTTTTGCCGCTAAAGAAGGGTCTTAGGATCTGCGGCTGGCGACTTGTATTACGAACAATGGACATATACAAAAGAGGAAAGCTACTGAAAATGGTTGAAATCTCGTTAAAAGTCCTCAACATGACCAAGACAAACATTTTACCTCCGTTATCACTTTTTTCTTTTGCTCACGACTTCTCTTTCGCCCTGAAGTACACCTCCAATATCGGCGCTTGCTCAATTAACTATACCACAAGCCTCGGTTTTACCCTACCGCTGGACTGGCCCAAAATCCCAAGTGAGAAATAGTGAGAAATTGAAATGGCACCAACTCACTGAAAACAATAGCCACCGTCATCGCCACCGTCATTGTTATCCACCACCGCTCGCACTGATGAGTCTCACGCGCAGAGACGCCAACAACGCCCTGGGTCGCCAAGGTCGCGGTGGCAGCCACCAAAAGACTGCCCCGCTGCCCGTCTTCCACGGGGTCAGCCAGCTGAAGGAGTACACCATTGACAAGAAGCTGGGACAGGGAACCTTCGGGATCGTCTTCAAGGGAGTCCACAACAGGAAAAGACACTACGTGGCCATCAAGCAGATCCTGCAGCGGGTTCAGGACTCCTCGTTCCCCGTCACGGCCTTTCGTGAGATCTCCATCTTGAAAGCCCTCAGAGACAGTGATAACATTGTTGAGTTGATTGAAGTGATCTTTGACGTGTTGACCCCAGATCTCAAATCATATATCCCCGGCAACACATACAAGACTGGCCAATCGATGTTCATGGTGTTCCCTTACATGGCCTACGATCTTACAGGTATTTTACAGAGTCCAACAATCGAACTTAGAGAAGCAGATCGTAAATCCATCATGCAGCAACTTTTCCAAGGGATTGACTACATACATCAGAACAAATTCCTCCATAGAGACATCAAGGCCTCAAATATCCTTATAAACCACAACGGACTGTTGAAGATTGCGGATTTCGGTCTAGCCAGAGAATATCATGGTCCAAAACCATCTTATGAGCACCCAGGCGGTGGTACTGTTCCCTTGACTGAAGTCGTAATGACAAGGTGGTATAGAGCACCAGAGGTACTCTTTGGTGATCGACTATACACTACTGCTGTGGATCTTTGGGGTATTGGGTGTGTCCTTGGTGAATTGTATGAAAAGGAGCCAATCTTACGAGGTACCTCCGATCTAGATCAAAGTTATATAATCTTCAAACTTTGTGGCTCACCAAGAGAAGAAACAAGAAGGTTTCCGGAATGGAAAAAGAAAAACAACGCCAATGTCCAATATGGTGAAGGAGATTTGAATACTAGATTCTCAAGATCAATGCCACCGGATGGCCGTGATTTGTTACAGAAATTATTGACTGTTGATTTCAAGAAGAGAATTACTACTAGAGCCGCTTTAGAACATGAATGGTTCAAGAGTCATCCTCTCGCCTCGCCAAGGGTCCAATGTACCTTCCCGGAATGCCATGAAGCTGATGCAATTAGACTCAAGGAAGAAAAGAAGGCCAAATCTAAGAACAATGGCCAGCCAACAACCGGTAATAATGGATACTTACCAAAAGAACTAACGAAACAACAACCAATCAACCCACATGGGATCCCACCAAAGCCTGCATCAATTCCTCCAAGATCTCTTGTATCTCAACAGCCTCCATCACAAATCCACACACAACCCTCTTTACAACCACCGCCTCAACTATCATACACATCACAGCACCCACATCCAACATCAAGACCTCAGCATAATGGGCCACCGCCGTTTCTTCAAGGCTCGTCACACCCGCAGCATTATTCAACAGCTACACATCTGCCTCCACCTCCATTATCACAAGTTAACCAAACACAAGATCAAAAACAACAGCAACAATCAACACAACAACAGGCACACTCTAATGGACACTCACAACAGCCTCCCTCTGCCTCATACTATCCTACGAAGCAACGATACCACCAAAAAGATAGATATCAATCATCTGCTAGTTATAATAATAGGGCTAATGGAGAAAGCAACTACTACCAATCACAATCAAAGGGCCAACCTCAACAACCCATGGTGGTAAGATCCAACGATAATTATGCAGACTATTCCAATGATTATCCACATGAGTATCAAAAGGAGTATCCACCACAACAGTCACATTCTCAACAGCAACAACAGCAACAACAACCACAACAGCAGCATCACCGTCATCATAACCAACGGAAGGGCTATCAATCAAATAATAACGGTTATGGGAACAACCATTACAATGGTTCTAGACCCTACGGTTATGGTCCAGCAAATGGCAGAGGAAGGGATTACTACCACGATCGAGAAGATAATCATAAGAAGCGAAAGATGCCGGAATATTAGCAAATTGAATGTCATGAGGGTTATTATCGGAATCAGGCTACCCTGTAGATTGTTTCAGGGGAAACACACTACCTGACAATAATATCTCCAAGGTTTTTGTGGATGAAACAAGAGTTTGGTGGATTAGTAAAACAGATCTTTGTTACCCATATATCTAGTCTTGGGTGTCAAGAAACCATATTTTCCATGGGATGTCAATGGTGGCAATGCCCTCTATATCTATGAGGACTACAGAACAGTCGCTCTCTCATGTAGTAACCATGGTGATGGGTATTACTTCGTTCCGGAAGTGATATCAGGCCAGGACGCAATCAGAGATGGTTCTTGAGGAGAAGTCCGAGACTAAGAGTCCGAGCAGTAGCACATGACCAGTCCCTAGTCCCCAGTCTCCAGAGACTTCTTCTTTTCAAATTGGCAGATATAACTTCGCCCTAAATTTAAAAAAGTCTCTGTTACTGAGGATATGGAGACGAGGGAAAAAAACAGCATGAAAATTCAAAATGAACTTGCACTATATGGGCCAATTCCCTAAAAGCCGCCTAAAGTCGCCCTGAGAATGAGCAAAGAAGTCAGCAATGAGGCACTGGAGGCACTGGTGTCTCCCCTAAGACCCAAAAGAAGGGCTGCCAAGGTGGACTACTCCGAGAAGAGGGAAGACTACGATTTTGACCACAAGAACAACGGTACAGAGGCTGCGCAGGCATCCACGGCTAAGGAACAAACGAGCACGAAGAAGAGAAAGCAGGGCTCTACTGCCAACATCGCGGGCCCTCTGGGCTCGCACTCACAGTCGCCTGTGCCTGAGGTGGACACCTCCAGTATCCCTTGGAACTACCAGCCTGAGATCAAGAACTCAAAGTTCTCCAATCTGCTCAACCTGGAGGGCGCTGTGGTCAAGAACAAACTGGAGCTGGTGCTGAAAGATGGCTACACGGTGAAGAAGGACGAAACGATCTATCTTATCTGCGAACCACCTGGCGAACCGTACTACATCGGCCGTATCATGGGCTTTGTTAAAAAGAACGCAAAGAACGAGGAAGAGAACCCAGAGAAGGCTAATAAACCTGCCACGAGAAACAGCAAACAGTCGGTTGAGCCTGCGGAAGAGTATATGTTCAAGGTCAATTGGTGGTACAGATCCCGTGACATCTCCAAGAAGTCCTCTGATTCGAGATTGCTTTATGCCACTATGCACTCTGACAAATGTCCACTACAGTCCTTCAGAGGGAAATGCATCGTACAACATAAAGATGAAATCGAGGATTTCGAACAATACAAGGCTACTCCTAATCAGTTCTGGTTTGAAAGATTCTTTGATCGTTACATGATCAAGTTCTACGATGTTGTGCCAACTTCATTGCTCTCTGGTCTACCACCGAATTACCAAAAGGCCCTACAAAAGAGGTTCCCATACATCTTTGTTGAACAAGGGAAGTCCCGTGACATGTTGGAATCTCCAAAGAGTTGTGTTAAGTGTAACCAATGGAGTTCCCATTCTGACTCTATTGAGTGTTGTGAATGTGGTGCTTTCTATCACATGTTATGTCTTGATCCACCGTTGTTGAAGAAACCGGCCCGTGGATTCGCTTGGTCCTGTATCAAGTGTACGAAGCTATTGGAGAACAATAAGATGATACCCAATGAAGACATCAAGAAAAGCTCAGAGACTAGTCTGAGTGATAATGAAACTAATGAACGTAATGACCAACAACCAACAAAATCACTGCCTAGTTATGAAGAAGCTGCTATTGCATTTTTGGAGAACGATAGTGCCCTCGATTTCGAAGATAGAAGGAATTTGGAAGAATGGAACTATAGGTACTTGGGTATGCATGCTAAATTAGAAGATGCCCTTGACCTTCAAGATCGTCCTTATCCTAGAGCTGCTTCAAGATTGGGCCCCAAGCATCAATTCACAAATTGTCCAGATTGGTTTGACCACAAAGTGGTCTATTATGACTCTTCTGAATTACCTGAAGAATATCGGAGGCAAACACCTGCTGCTAGAGGAAAGAAAAAAGCAGATGGTAGAAGAAAAAGACAAACACAGTCTGAGGAGGCTGAAGAGATTGTAAAGCCTTTGAAACTGCCTCAAGAGTATAAAGACACAGACCCTGACGAATTTCCGGGATGGTTGCAAGAAAGACCAAAGGGTTACATTGAAAGAGGTGGTGCTGATACAGCTGAACTGCAATGGAAAATGCCAGAAGATGAAACAAAGGCTTCTTTGATTGATGAATACGTCAAGAGTTGTGACCAGTATGCTGAAAACATCGGCGTGTTACCAATCACACCGAATTTCCAAGATGCCATCTTAAAGAATCTATTGATTTCAAAATACGATTTTAGTAAAGCTATGGGCCTGAATGCCCTAATCACAAAAGCCGCGTTGAATGAACCAGAACTGACTCCATTGGAGATCAAGAAGTTCGAGGAAGGTGTCAAGAAGTATGGTAGTGAACTCTGGCCAGTCACCAAAGAGATCAAGACTGCGAAACATAGTATGGTGGTTAGATACTACTACATGTGGAAGAAGACACCCAATGGTCGCTTGATTTGGGGTAACTATGAAGGTCGCCGGAAGAACAGATCGCACAAAAGGGAAGACTTAGATACTGAAGACGACCATGACATTGCCAATGAAGCAGATGACTCGTCCTATGACATTGATAAATCACACAAGAGGGAACTATGTTGTAAACATTGCAAAACTCGTGACTCAAAACAATGGTATCGTGCCCCAGGTGGTCACTTGCATCCAGACAATGATCCAAAGGTGATCTTAGCCCTATGTCAGCGTTGTGCTAGACTATGGAGACGTTATGCTGTTATTTGGGAAGATCCGAATGAAGTGATGAAGAAGACAGGTCAGATCAAAGGTGGTAATGGTTGGAAAAAGAAGGTTGAGTATGAGCTGATGGTGGATGCTGACCTAATTGTCAAGGCCAGATCTGAATCACCATCTGATGTTAATGTCATCAAGAAGAGGCCAAAACAACCATCTGTTGAACCTGCTACTCCGGTAGTTGAAGAGGTAAAAGAGAAGGAGAAGAAGGCACCAAAGAAGAAAGAATACAAGTATAAGTACGCCGTTGAAAAGAAAGAACCAAAGAAGAGTGAAGAAAAGCCTGTCATAATTGTCTCTAACATACTGAATACCAACAATGATTTACATCAGGCTATCATTGAGCGTTATTATCATTCAACTTCCCCACACTACAATTCCAAACTAAAGTTCAAAGACACTTCATTCTTAAAATCCCCATTGGTGTCACATTCATCTGGGATGGGCTCATGCCACGCTGGTTCAAAATTGCAAAAGAACCTGCCTACCTATAACGTTTGCGCTGTTTGTATATCTTCTGCCACATCGAACAACTCCCTGCTGTGTTTAGGCTGCGGCGCCAGAGTCCATCCAGCTTGCTATGGTGTTGACCATGAAAATTTCAAAGATGCTTTAGGTTCTTACAAGTGGTTGTGTGACCCATGCTCCAACGCCTTGAACCCATTGGCTTCAGAAGATTACACGTGTATCATTTGTAATGATGAAGAGGAACCCAATGAACCTATCAAGGCAGGTTTGAAAAGAACGAGTGAGGGTCAATGGATCCATATCCTATGTGCTCTGTTTGCCTCAAATATCAAATTTGGAGATCTTAAGACATTACAACCAGCTGTCAACATTAGTTCTTACATTGCTACTTGTTTGAGACATGGTCAAGAGGATAAATCATCCATGAAGTGTATTGCTTGTTCCACAAAAGTTAATTACAAGAAGCTATTAGCTGGTGATGTGTTCGAAGTTGGTTTCAAGTTTAGGGAAGACCTAAAGCCTGATTCAAAAAGTGTGAAGATCACTAATTCCTTTGGTAAAATTTATCCTGCTGTCTCATGCAAGGGCCATGGCGATACTCAAATTTTACCTCTACACACTGAAGCTAAGAGATACAAACAGTCCGGTACACTCCCACTGTTGCAGATCTACTTGGAAGATTACAAGAAGAGTACGAACACTTCAACAGGTGCTCAATTGAGATATGGGGAGTTCATGGACTCTGTCAATGTCTTGAACAATGTCAAAGTGGAAGACGAACATTACCGTGCTGTCACCCATCAATGCTCGAGATGTTCAGCAACAAAGACATTGAAATGGATCAAATCTGAAAATGATACAATTTGTTACACTTGTCATTTGAGTAACCCAGAGAATGGACCCTCCAACAATGGGGTCAGTGGAGACATTGAAATGCAAGATGCTGATATGGTTACTGAAGAAGAAGAATTGCCATTTGCAAGGCGTTTCAGTGAAGTTCTCGACAGTGCCTTGGATGGCTCAAACTATGGTATAAAAGACATTACCGAAAGATTGTTTAAACCAGTTGAATTGAGTGATAATTACAACTTAACACCTGCTGTTTTCGAGAGGCTGAAAGGTCATTACAAGGGGATTGAAGACAAGCTCCCCGAAGCAAAGAATTCAGTCATCTCAATACTTGATGCGGATTTGGAAAGTGTTGCTAATGCGGCTTTACAGAGATTTAACGAAGAAGTTGTCATCTCTAACAGCACAATATCAAAAAACAAAATGTCCATTGGTAACATCCTTGGATAATAGACAATACAAGTACGTATAATGATTAGAACTAAGTACTAAAGTGCACTCAAACTTTACAAACACGTTTATAATACAGTAGAGTCGTATGATTGTGGTGTCCGGGTGTTTTGTATTTGATTTAGACGGAATTTCCAAGACTTACCACGTGACAAGACCTCGGTGAAGTGTACCTTATTCGAAAATTTCGACAATTTGGACAGCGAATTGCCCTTTAATGACAACATAAACAACATCAATTCTGCCTACGGAGGATCGATCTTGTTGCTAATTCACTTGATCATTACAAGCAATGAAACTGGATATTACTGTATGTCTTTTGGAAGAGAAATGAGCTCGGTTGAGGCAATTTACTAACAGATCAACCCAGAAACAATTCAGTTCACGTACTGATCGTGTCAAAGGCATTGATTTCCACCCTACTGAACCTTGGGTGTTGGCCACCTTATACTCAGGTATGTACTTATCCTTATTAATTGGCAGCTATGCGCGTCCAAATCAGACCAGAGCGCTAACAATTCACAGGTCGTGTTGAAATATGGTCATATGAAACTGGTGTATGTATTTAGATCAAAACATATCTAAATCGAAGAATACCGTGTTAACTAACTCGACACACAGGTCAAGATCAAGTCCATTGATGTTACTGAAGTCCCAGTCCGTGCTGGTCGTTTCATTGCTCGTAAGAACTGGATCGTTGTCGGTTCAGATGATTTTCAAATCAGAGTTTACAACTACAACACTGGTGAGAAGGTTGCCCAATTCGAATCACACCCTGATTACATCCGTTGTATAGCGGTGCATCCAAACCGTCCATATTTCCTGACCTCCTCTGATGATATGACCATCAGGTTATGGAACTGGGAAAACAACTGGAAACTGGAACAAACTTTTGAAGGTCACCAACATTTTGTCATGTCCTTGGCTTTCAACCCAAAGGATCCAAACACATTTGCTTCTGCTTCCCTTGATCATACTGTCAAGATCTGGTCCTTAGGGAACCAAACACCAAACTTTACTTTAGTTGCACATGACCAAAAGGGTGCTAACTACGTTAGTTACTACCCACAAGCCGATAAGCCATATTTGATCACTTCTTCTGATGATCGTACTGTCAAAGTGTGGGATTATCAAACCAAGTCATTAATTGCCACGTTAGAAGGCCACTCATCAAATGTCTCATTTGCTATCTTCCACCCTGAACTACCATTGATAATCACAGGTTCTGAAGATGCTACCATCAAGATCTGGAGTGCTAGTACTTACAAATTAGAAAAGACTTTGAACTACGGTCTGGAAAGAGCCTGGTGTATCTCAGCCAGTGCTTTGACCAATTCTGTTGCGGTTGGTTTTGATGCTGGTTTTGCTGTTTTACAGTTAGGTAGTGATGAACCAAAACTATCCATGGACCCAGTTGGTAAATTGATCTGGTCAAAGAACAGTGAGGTTTACAGTTCGGTTATCAAAGGTTCTGAAGAAGCTGAAGATGGTGAACAACTTCTACTATCACAAAAGGATCTGGGTTCTGTTGAAATCTTTCCAACTTCATTGAAACATTCTCCAAATGGTCGTTTCGTTACTGTCACTGGTGACGGTGAATACATCATTTACACTGCTCTGGCATGGAGAAACAAATCATACGGCTCAGCTTTAGATTTCGTTTGGGCTGCTGACTCTAATGTCTATGCTATTAGAGATGCTCAAAATCAAATAAGTATCCACAAGAACTTCAAAGCCCAAGCCAATGGTGAGATTGATTTCCCATATGCTGTTGAAAAACTATATGGTGGTTCCTTGTTAGGTATTAAATCTGTTGGTTTTGTTGTCTTCTATGACTGGGAATCTGGTCAAATTGTTAGAAGAATAGATGTGGATGCTACTGATATCGTCTGGGCCGATTCTGGTGAACTGGTCTTGATTGGCTCTGGCGATGCCTCATATGTCTTAAGCTTTGACAGAGAAGTTTTCAACCAAGCTGTGGAGGAAGGTCAAGTTGATGATGAAGAAGGTGTCGAAGCAAGTTTTGATGTCCTGTTTGACATCTCTGAAAGTATCACCTCAGGTAAATGGGTTGGTGATGTTTTCATTTACACGACTTCTTCAAACAGACTGAACTACTTGGTCGGTGGTAACGTCTACAACATTGCTCATTTCGATAAGACCAACTATGTCTTAGGCTATCTCGCCCGTGATAACAAAGTTTATGTTGCTGATAAGGATGTTAATGTTACAAGTTATCAGTTGTCACTGTCTGTCCTTGAATACCAAACATTAGTCCTAAGAGGTGAAATTGAACAAGCCAACCAAGACTACTTATCACAATTTGACCAAGGTGACTTATCCAAGATTTCTAGATTCTTAGAAGCCCAAGATTATCATGAAGAGGCTCTAAAGATCTCTCCTGACACGGAACAGAAATTTGATATTGCCCTAAAATTGAGAAACTTTGACATAGCACGTGAAATTGCCGTCAATGACAACACAGAACACAAATGGAAATCATTAGGTGACTTAGCCCTCTCCTCATTCAAGTACAAATTGGCCATTGAATCTTTCCAAAATGCCAATGATCTAGAGAGTTTGCTGTTATTATACACTTCATTTAACCAGAAGGCTAAACTGGATGAATTGGCTGAAGCTGCTAAGAGTAGAGGTAAATTTAACGTTGCTTTCAATGCCTACTGGACTAGCGGTAACATTGCTAAAGCTACCGAACTATTGAACTTGAGTGATAGATCAGTGGAAGCTGCATTTTTAGGTCTAACATATGGTGGTGATGTTACTACGTCCGTTAACAACTGGAAAGAAGTCTTAACCAAACTTGGAAAGACTATTATCGCTGACAGAGTCGAGGTGCCTAGTGCCAATGAAAGCTCCCCAAGTAAGCAAGTTGGTGATTTAGTAGATCTGAATGATGAACCAGCTGCTCCTGTTGAGCCAGTGGCTGATACTGTGGAAGAGGTTGTTGCTGAGGAAAAGTCTGACGAAAAGTCTGACGAAGAATTAGTTGAAGCTGAAGAGGAGGAACCAAAACAAGATTAGAACATTCGTAATTCATGTACAATGAATAAAGAGAAAAGTTAGTCAGTTCTGTATATTAGGAGATCCATTAACTACGATTACGCACTATTCTTTTACGTATTGATTCTTCAATAGAGTATGCACAAGTTCATAACATTCATAATAAAATCTCTATCATCAACTGAAAACTTCAACTTTATCTACATTTTTCTTCTTTTGTTGTCCAATGAAATAACATTCCTTGGACTCTGATCTGCTTGCTTCAGGCTTCCATCTAACGACCTTTTTGAAAACCCTACCTATTCTTTTCTCTAAACCTGCATCCTCGGCGCCAGTAAAGAACTTACAAACGAAGTTCCCCCCATGTTTCAGTAGGTCTATAGCAAGAATCAAAGCAGCATCACACAGGTGCTTTTCCACTGGTTAGTAACTCACAATCTTGCAGTTGCTTAGAGCCAATAATACTCACGATACTCGCTGAATGGTCCTTAACAGCCACGCCAGAGGTGTTAGCCATCCTATCATAAGCAGAATTAGTCGTGTTATTCCAATATCTCTCAGGAGGGTAAACAGGAGCATACATATCACTGATCACTAAATCTAAGGGGAATTGAACCAATTCACCTGTTTCTACTAGTTCTTCTTCTTTACTCTCTGCCATCTCAGATTGGATATAGCTTGGTTTATCAAGAACATCATCATCATCCAACTTTGAAGTATGTATTTCATTGAAGAACTGCCTTATCATCTGGTGAGTTCTCATACTTAATATGTTGGCTTGCATAGCACTAGCGCCTTTTGGAGGTGGAGCAGGAATGATATCAACACCAAGTACCCGGCCATTGGGCTTTGTCTTTTCCACGGCAACTTGCGTCCAAGCACCAGGGGCAAACCCAAGATCCACGACAGCGAATCCAGGCTTCAGGAGTTTGAATTGGTTATCTAATTGAATCAGCTTGAAAGCGGCCCTTGATTTGTATTGTGCGAATTTGGCTGCTTTGGTATAATGGTCATTACTGGCTCTCTGTAACCATTTCTTGGAACTTGCAGACTTCTTCGAGTAACATCTGATGAGTTGGTAGGGCAGCTTCGCGAATTGAGGTCCCTTCCCCCATAGCAGCAAGTTCTGTAGCATTTTTCTTAGCCAGAGATCTCTCAATTTTGGTGGCTACAGTCCAACATCGTTAAGTTTTTGACACATTCCAGAGACCATCATCGCGATAATTACGCTTTAGGGAATGGTTATGAGTGATGTTCAACTTTATTTGATGATTGGAAGTTTGAGACAGATTTAGTGGAGAAACTGGTCTCCAGAGAAACTCCACCTGTGAATACGTTAATATAATGATTTTCAGAGACAGTTCTTTCCCAAAATTTGTGCTCTTACGACGCGTTCTCGTAAGCTCTAATTAAGGCTCTAATTATGTGACTGCTTCTTGCAATTCGCGAAATCGGTGGTGTTTGGATGTGTTTCCTCTGAAATTTTTTGTTTTCCTCTTTGTAGTGAAAAATTTTGGAAATTTTGTTTCTGAAAACTCCTAGTTACTTTTAAAAGGCCATCCGTCGCAAACCTCCTCAGGACCACCAAATCATTGGAAGACAGATAATCCTTAGTCGCTATGTCTAAAATCACTAACTCTCAAGTCAGAGATCACGTCAAGGACATCTTGGAATACTCAGCCAACACTAAGAAGAGAAACTTCTTAGAAACCGTTGAATTACAAGTTGGTTTGAAAAACTATGACCCTCAAAGAGATAAGCGTTTCTCTGGTACTTTGAAGTTACCTCAAGTTCCAAGACCAAACATGTCCATCTGTATCTTTGGTGATGCTTTCGATGTTGATCGTGCTAAATCATTAGGTGTTGATGCCATGTCTGTTGAAGATTTGAAAAAATTGAACAAGAACAAGAAATTGATCAAGAAATTGGCCAAGAAATACAACGCCTTCGTTGCTTCCGATGTCTTAATCAAACAAGTTCCAAGATTGTTAGGTCCTCAATTATCTAAGGCTGGTAAGTTCCCAACCCCAGTCTCCCACAACGATGACTTATACGCCAAGGTTAACGAAGTTAAATCAACCATCAAATTCCAATTGAAAAAGGTTTTATGTTTAGCTGTTGCCGTTGGTAACGTCGAAATGGACGAAGACGTCTTAGTTAACCAAATCTTAATGTCTGTTAACTTCTTGGTTTCCCTATTGAAGAAGAACTGGCAAAACGTTGGTTCTTTAGTCATCAAATCCTCTATGGGTCCATCTCACAGATTATACTAAGGAATTCAATTTAACTTCTAGTTAGTACAAAATCTCAGTATAAAGCTTCAATTGTAGTTATTTTCTTTTCAATTTATTCCCTGCTTACTACAACTCATCATCACATCTAAAAATATCATGTCTTCATTAAATTGAATGCTATAACGTTAATTCATCCCATTGTCTTTGTACTTCAGTAATAATGTCCAAGGCAGAAGTTCTATTCGCCACTCTACCGAACACTGTTGCAACTTTGTGTTCTAGATAAGATATAGTTGATTTGTCGGGACCAATTAGTTCTGTCTTGTCCCATTCCCAAGGTAGGTATTTAGTATTGAGACTTAGAAACTTACTCAACAAATTTGCCGACTTTGTAACTGTATCTGATATTTTACTGATATCATTTTCAGAAAATTCATAGTTCTCATTAATATCCAACTCTTCGTACCAACTGTCAAACGGTAGCTTATCTGTGGAATCTTTGTTAACATGGTCTTTGTAGATAACACCACCACCTTTCAATCCAAGTTTTTGCGCTGTCTTGCCATATCTGAAATCGAATACGCCTGGTGAATAAAGGTAAGGAATTCTTTGAGAAATTGTGAAACCTCTCTCTTTCTCAATCCATTGACCAGTGACATCATCTGCTAACAATGGGAACAATGGCCTTGAGTTTTCTTTTGTGCATTGAAATTTGAACGAGTTGATAAAGTCTCTAGAATCTTTTAAGCTCTCTAGGTATTTCTTCTTATCTTCAATACCAATATTGCACTCAAATATACCGCCTACCCAAGTGTATGGTGCATAAAGCATCATTTCCCTCAATGCATATTTCTTTCTTCTTGCCAATTTGTAGCACTTCACGTTATCAAGATCTTCCATGGTAACATTCTTGTAGGTATATGGACTCAATTCTTCTAAATTCTTGGCCATTGGGTCTTCATCATACTCTATGAAACTTAAGTGGGATGAAAATCTTCTTAGAAACTCAGTAAATGTCTGCTTGTGGATGCTTCTCTTCTCAATCTTATTCAAAATTGGTACAATAGAATGAGGTTTCTTCGGAACATCTTCCCATTTCTTGAAACGTTGATTACCACCCATAATATCACCTTCAAGTTCTCTCTTGTCTTTATTTGAATCATACTTCTCTCTAATTCGATCTGTTGTCATTAAACATATTGGAGAATTCCAATCAACATCGGTTTCCCTACCGGTTCTTGTCAACCTTTCATAATCTAACTTTCCATCTTCACAATGAGATAAGGATACAAAATGAAGCATAGGAGGCTTGAAATCTCTAACCACATAAGATCTATGTATCTTAAATCCTGAGAATGAACTACCTAATGAAGCTTGACAAATCTTATCATCACTTGAAAAAATGGAACCAGTCACAAACCCACCACTTAAAACAACAAAAACCACCACGATTGCCAGTAACATTGAGATTCAACCAAAAAAGAAGAACAATACAAAGACACAGATGACAGCCTTGAATAAGAGAGGCATTTTCAGAAGATTCAAATGAACTTTTTAGTTTTTTATAGTGATTGGTTTTTGTGACGTGTGTTTTCTGGAGAAACCACAGAAAAAAGAGTGAAAAAAAATCGAAATTGAGATGGAATAAATAGGATGTGGGGATGACACAAAAAGAGTGGCGTAAATGCACAGATATATCTGTGTGGATTTTTCAAATTTAAGACTGTTTGGGAGTTGGGGTGTGGGAGGGGCCGAATAGACATGCTTAAGTGTATCACGAATCCTGAAGTCTTTTGACTTTAGATAACAAACCTGTCAAGATATCAGAGTCAACTTGGCATTGGAATTTGATTAAAAACAAGAAGGATATCTCCAAGAAACTCAGATCTTCAAGTTTAACACCGCCAATCTTGGAAATAAACTGTTGTCTATGGTTGATATCTTCAATGGTTTTGCAACTGATTCTCAAAGCAGCGATGATTAATCTGTGAACGTTGAACCTGGTCAACTTCAGATATCCCAAATCAACAACAATCTTGTAGATGTAGAAGCATGATGACAAGTACACAGCTGTGGATAGTTGGCAATAACGGTTAATTCTTTCCAAATACTGTGTAGATGACAAACCTGGCTCCGTCTTCAGCAGGAATCTCTTTGCCAAAGCAAATCTCTGTGATTTCAGCTCCTCTGACTCTTCTTCACAATCCAGAATACTTCTCACATTTGAAATAGACGATGTTGACTTTCTTGGTGACATTGGCGTAGGGCTGTTCACAATGTTGTCATGATCTTCCTCACTATTGCTATCAGAACTTTCCCCTTCTTTAAGTTCTGGAATCTTGCGTGAAAACTCATCTCTCCTTATCAAGTAGTTGATTACAAAATCAAAGATTGTGAGAGCAGCTAGAGGTTCAATGTCATTTATGTCCAAGTTCTCATTGCTCAATAACCGCTGTAGATCAATATCAGCTATCTTTTGGGCAGTAGGAGACGGCGATTTGGCCGGCGGTTCTCTGTTGTCAACAAACGTCCTCTGCACAGACTTCCTAAA
Source organism: Taiozyma sp. PG4208 (assembly GCA_023629715.1). Classification (NCBI taxonomy): domain Eukaryota; kingdom Fungi; phylum Ascomycota; class Saccharomycetes; order Phaffomycetales; family Wickerhamomycetaceae; genus Taiozyma; species Taiozyma sp. PG4208. Next base: position 24,851 of record JAMAIG010000150.1, read on the forward strand.
AGGTATGTCAGACAAGTCTTCAGCTGGTTCGCTCATGTAAGGAGCAGTGGCGGGTAAATCAGAGTTGAGCATTTGTCTGTGGGTGATGAAGAGGACAAAACGGGCGAAGATCGATGGAAAACGACGCAGGAAAAAAATGTGGAACTCCGGTTCTTGTCAACTATTCGGTATATATTAGCAGCTTATAGTGGGAAAACCTCAGCTCTTCAGCGGCAAATGAGAATTCAATGTAAAGATTCTCAACCTGGTTTTCTGTTGATGTTTTTTACGCCGTTTGTTTTTTGCTCCAGTCGAAATCAGACTGACTAAACAAACTGCAAATTCGCGAAATTCTTACCGATCGGTGATTGGGGCCACACCACAATAACATTTTGTGTCAGGTTGCTGGGGCGACGAACCAATCAACCTAAGAGTACTACGTTTCTCCGGCTGATTATAACCGTGTAATAATACTAAACAACCATATAAGAAATGACTTCTTGAGGACTAATGTACAATGTAGGCGGAAGAAGATTCCTTGATCCCATTCTATGGTGCATAAAGGAAGAGAGAGAAGAAGTAGAAAGGAAAACACAACAAACCAAAAGCCCTAAAACCAAAAAAAAAACAAGACATAACGGAACCTTTCAGAGAGAACACATTTTTCATAACTTGTTTCGTTGGTATAGCTCCTCTTCAGTGATCTCTGCGTTCTTTGAGGTGTTGGTAGAACCTGAGATGAAATCATTTGTGGTGGTGACGTTGTTTTCGTTCAAGTTGCTCACGGCATGATTGAAAGAAGCGACAGAGTCTTGTTTTTGATGATCACTCTTGAAGTTGAATGGATCTTCAGGCTCGAATGTGAAGTCATCATCTTGATCTTGTAGTGGTGAATTTTCGTCGTTCAATAATCTCTTTGATTGTTTATCAGATTTGAATCTGTTTAATGACTTCTTACGACCAGATTTGGATCTGTTTAATGACTTCTTACGACCACCAGTCAGTTTTCTAGCTATCTTACCGGCAAATGTTTCTTTTTCATCATCATTTAATTCGATTCTCTTGTCTTCTTCAGATTCTTCCAAACTGTTAGTAACGTCTGAAGATTTGCTCATGTCTCTCATGTTGTGGATTTCAGCTTCCCAGTTAGCATTGTGGTCTTTAGCAGCTATACCTAAGGCCAGCAGTTCAGCAGTTGGACCCTTTTGTGCTGCATGGTGAGAGTAACGTTGGAAAGAGGTTCTGTCATCTTTAGCTGGTTTGAATCTGGCGTCTGGGTTCTTGGAGAATAACAAGTAGCCAGAGAACACTAGAATTAACATTAACAAGATCAAACTGAAGGCAGCGTTTAGGATAAAGAACACCCAACCCATGATGGAACTGACTGCGGCGGCTTGACCATAGATGTTTGAGAAGAAAGTGAAGATGAATGAATTGACAGTGGTGACCAATTGAATCAAGATACTAATAATGTTAGTTGGTGTATTCAAGTATGGTTTGTAATGAATCAAGACACCCAAATAAACCATATCAACAATCCAAAAGACCATAGCTTGGGCCTTACCAGAACCTTGACCTAAACCGATCAAAATACATTTGATAAAGTTGTGGACTAACACAACAATACCCCACCAGTAGAACTTGGCTTGGAACATTGTGTAAAAGAAACCATACTTATCCAAGACTCTTTGGTCACCATATAGGATAGCAGCTGGGTTCTTGTGCTCAGCAATGGATTTCTTAGCAAAGAAGACAACCCTGAAAGCGGACCAACCTAAAGTACCAACGGCCAATAACAAGAATAAGACAGCAAGGACCACGACAGCTGGAGAATCATGAACGTAAAATTCATAGAATGATAAGATCACCAATTGCGTAAACCCAATAAAGATGTATCTTGATAGGGCACCTTTTAAAATGGTTCTCCAGTTTGATCTGAATTCAACAAATCTTGGGGTTTTAATAACACCGGATCTTGACAAGATCTCGATACCATATTTGAAAGCAAATACAAGACCCACTAACAAATAGGCAAAGAAGATGAAGAATGTGAAACCAGTTGCCACGATACTGGTGTTCTCAATATCAGCTTCATATGCTAATCTCTTGATACCACGGAAAATCAACACATTAGAATTACCATATAAGACCAAAGGAGCTGCTCTTTTGCTAAAAAGTTGAGCACCTCTCTTGTAAAGTTCCTTACCGAATTCTAATGATCTTTGCGCCAAGATGTTGATGGTCTTTGAGGTCAAATATAGAGTTGGGGTACCACCAGTTGCCTGGACATACCATCTAAAGATTTTTTGCATAAATTCAACACGGATCAGCCCCATGGACCAAATCAAGTTTTCAGCCCAGGAGGCAGCAATAGGCGGTACTGAGTCAACATGTTGCATGGAGACAACGACAACACTTTGGAAGTACAAGAACAATGACACAGCATTGGCACTGATATGAGAAGCAGCATTAGAACTACCAATTGTAGAGGCCAGGGCAGATGACAATAGACCTAGACCAGCGATCACAGCAGTAGCCCATTTAGCACCTGTTTGTGAAACAGTCTTCTCGTTGGAGAAAAAGGCTTGGATACAGCCGACTTGGGTGCCTTCAGTGGTGTATATTAAGACCCTAGCAAAGGCGTCAATGTCAGGCACACTGTAGGCGATCCCAGGAATCTGGTCCACGTACTCGTCTGAGATGTACTCAATGGAGTCCACTTCGACTTGACCTGGGTATAGAGGACAAAACTGCTTCCACCCCAAGTCACAGACATCCACCCTTTTAGTAATGATCTTGAACCCGTATGCATAGACATCAATATCAGCAATGACATAGTCACTAACCTCGGTGGAGAAATCAAAAGTGTAACGAATGGACTTGTCATCCGGGTTAAAAGTAACGTCGAAGAAGGTAGCGGTGATCTGTGAGTTCTCCATACAGGTGACAAGCGATTCACCCACCAGTTGCCTTTTGGCATATGAGCATATTAAGAACAGCGATAACACCAGGAAGTGCGCTATAGGGGACTTCATCGGGGAGATTCAGCAGTGCGTGTGCGTAATGTGCAGAGCGAGCGACAAAGGAGAACGTCAGCGGGAACAAGCACAAATACACTGGCAGACTTAAGGCTGAGCGGCGCTATGGAGGTGATAATAGTATAAAATTAGCATTAGAAAAAAAAAAGTCGCGAGTTCCTAATTGTGTCAGGGACTCCGGGTAACCCTACACCGGATCTACCTTGGCGACGTACTTTACCAGAGATTCCACCTCTTTGTATACGTTACATATCATAATAGAAGACATATCTATCTGTCTATCTACCAAACTAGTACTTCATAACCCCCATCCTACAAGGTGCCGGCCAGCCCATTGGATTAGGTAATCCGGTAGTTGGTATAGACACTCCCACAACCTGGGAATCCACCCTGAAATTTTCGATCCCGACTTCCTAATATGGGAACAAGAAACTACTGTCTGCAAGAGAACAAAAAAAGAAACGCAGCAAGACGCGGGGAGCGTGCGAATTCGTGAATCTATTTTCGCGAATCTCTCACTGTTAAACAAAGAAGCTTCTCATATAACAATGGCGACAGGTTTTTGTAGCTTTACATGCAATTGGTGCAGCGTAGACGAGACATACAATGTTATGGGTGTGTTACTTTGTAGCTATGTGTTTTAAGATGTGCATTTGTATTGATCCTAGCGAAAGTAAGCCCCTGTAACATCAAGATGCAGCTATCCAATCATTCTGCTCTTTGATCTCATCAACATTGGAAGAGTATTCTAGTTCTTGGGCCTCCGTGATCTCCACACCTTGCACTTCTTTTATACTCTGATCCACCAATGTTCTCAGAAATTCAGTATCTCTGGCCCTGCCGATGATACTAACAGTGTTAAATCCTAGTCCCATATGTGGATAGCTCCCAATTTTGACATCTCTATGCCCCTGGGCCTGTTTATCCAATTGATCCAAGTGTGGTGAAATCTGGGATTCGCTTAAAGGCGTCTTGACGAAGAATCTGACAAATTTCTCCGTGTTTGCTGGCAATTGGGTCTCATACTTCTTTAGTAACCCAATGAGCAACCTCTCGAACAATTGTGGTACTCCCGGTAATATGAAAACTTTCTCATCAATTGACACAACTGGCACCCAAAGATCGTCATAAAGATTGATTTTGCTCACATTTTTACCTTGGGGGAAGATAGCCATACGGTGTTGGGCCTTCAGTGCGTCACCTTCTAGTTTAAATGGTCTCTTTGTCAACTTCATCTTGTTCACCGTTTCTTCATGCAATTCCAATGGCAGTTTAAACGCAGTGGCGATACTCTCATATGTAATGTCATCTAGTGTTGGTCCAATCCCACCAGATGTGATGACAAAGTCGTATCTGGCGTGTAATCTTAGAACAGCATCACAGATATCTCTGGAATCGTCACCCACAACCGCAATCTGTTTCACTTCAACACCCTTGGCGAACAGTGTACTCGTGAAAAAACGTGAATTTGTATCAATGATCTTCCCGTTAAGAATCTCGTCTCCAATGATTAGGATTGCAGCTGTCTTTATCATTTTTTTGTGTCTGTTTGGTTGTTGCTTCAAAGTGTTGAATGCGCTTTTTTGCTCTTTGTTTTATTTGGATTTTTTCCCCATCTCTTTTTCCCTCCAAAAAATCATAGGATGATAAACTACTGTTTTGACACAATTCTCTTCAGACTATCACAGACTACCACAGAGTATTACAGACTATCACAGACTGTATATGAGATAGTTCAGCTCTGAGACTTGTTGATCGCTCATTCCAGTGCCAATTCCTTCAGATACTGCAAACTTGATAGTGTCTTGTTAACTCTTTTAACGTGCTCTTTTCCAGCTAGCGTCTCCCTCTAGCTCCTTCTAGCTCCTTCTAGCTCCTTCTGGCTCCTTCTGGCTCCTTCTCTGTAAAACCTCCCTAGGTCCCAATGAGGTATGGTTACGCAGCACTTTCGCTCATCCCGCGAATTTTTTTCTCTTTCTGTGCTCGATGGGAAAAAGTTATAAAGTCAACCAAAGGTCATCGAATTGGCACTTTCTTATCCTAAATAATAGTCATTATAATAAACCATGTCCACTTTTGACCCAGAAAAGGCTGAGAACTTAGAAGACATCGAAAAGCAATTCGCTGTCAAGGCTGTCCACCAAGCTGAAACTTACTGGAACTTACTGTCCAAGATCCCAGGTACCAAGTTGAAGTTGACCAAATTCGATGACTTGATCTATGAAAAGCTGTTAGAATATTTCCCAGAGTTCAAAGACCCACAAGCTGCCTTCGAAATCAGCGAGGCTGAGATGAAGAGTCCTCAAGGCAAGACCAAATGGAGAAACTTCTGTGAGGAGTTCAAAGAGATTGAAGATTACAACTTTGGTACCCTTTTAAGAATCAGGGCTGATCAAGAATACGGCCAGGAATCAACCATTTTCGTTGTTAGAATTCAGTTCTACGCTATCGAAATGGTTAGAAACAGAGCCGGCTTGAACGACTGGATCTCTGGTAATTAGGTTAATCAGATTGGTAAATGTTAATGAATATGTATACTAGAGTTAGAAGTGTTACTCTTGAGGAGAGTAACTGTAGTCCTATACTTGTGTAAGCTGTACAAACTTTTCAAATGAGCACTATATTCATTAAAGCAAGATTTCGTCCCCCAATGGCAAGACTCTATAATATAGATGATCTAATGTTTGTGGGTATGAACGGAGCCATCGGCATGAGTATGGGATTGGACTTCTTCTTCTTTTGAGGTTGGTTCAACTGGTTCGATAGGTTGTTCTGGTTCTTCTTCTGGCTCTTCCTTTGGCTTTTCACCAACAAATTCAATAGTAGCGCTCCTCAAATTTTCAATCTGTTCAGTTAATTGTAATTTCAAATGCTGGGACACAATTTCGAACTCGCTAATGTCCAAGACGTTATCCCATCTTTGTAATGGGGCTTCTAGGATGATCTTAGCATGGACATTTGGGCCAGAGGTTAATAACGCTAATTGCTTGATCTTGTATGGCTCCTTAGAGTTGTTGTTTGATAACAATTTGCTCAATAAATCCTGCAATTTAGTTTCAACTTCAATGTATCTTTCATCAGTCTTTGGAACAGATCTGTCAACTAATTCATTAACAGCGATCACGATACCTTTGAAACCGGCCTTAACGACCAAACCAGAGACCAATAACCCGCCAATGGCGTCCAAGGAAGTGATGCTTAAGAAATGACCAGAAGTGATAGTAACCAAAGCAACCAAGGAAGTCAAGGAGTCAACTCTGTGGTGCCATGCGTTAGCCAACAAGACCTTGGAATTTGTTTGTTTGGCAACTTTAGAAGTGGCTCTAAAGATCCACTCTTTAGCAACGATAGAGGCACCAGCAATCCAGGCAGCATTAATATCTGGGATATCATGAGGATGAGCATGAGAATGACTGTGACCAGCGGATAATAGGTGGATATGATAAGTGTTCAAAGTTTCAATGATAGTATGTGGTACCACAGGACCAACGATGTTGACTAAAGAGGCCCAACCGATGGATAAACCAGCCATGGTTAGGATGGAACTGACAGCTAATGAACCAACGGTCTCGATCTTACCATAGCCTTGAGGGAATTCTTGGTTTGGGCCACGGGCTGCAAGACCAACGGTACCCAAGGTCAAAAAATCAGAAACTAAATCAGATAAAGCATGGACAGAGTCAGCCATTAGGGCTTGGGAATGGAAGACGATACCACCAACAAGCTTACCAGCAGCCATACCGACGTTGATCAACAGACCGATCCATGTGATTCTAACACCTGGGTTTTCCCAGAACTGTTTTCTATCGAGGACCAAAAGTTTATTAGCACCATGTGAATGATCGTGATCATGAGCTAGAATCTTACCAAAAGTGTAACTATCATTGGTCTCAGTCTCGGACTCTCTCAAGTGAACGTGATCGTGATCTTGTAAGTCAGCAAAAGCGTCGTTGGCGTCACCGTGACTGTGTGAATGGCCAGAGGAATGGCTATGGCCGTGGTCGTTAGGGATCTGGGCAGATAGCGGTCTGTAGGCGTGGAAATGGCGAACTTCTCTCACCAGAGGGGCAAGAGCCCTTTTGGAAGGGAACAGGCCGATTCTTAACATTGCGAGTAGGATGGTATCACTTGTTCCTGGGATGGTATTGGAGTTAATTGGTGGTTTAAATGAATTTTTCAGTGTGTTTTTCAGTGGTTGATGGTCATTTTCTGGGGTCCGGTGAATTTTTCGGTGTTAGGTGGAGGTGGAGGTGGAGAAGTGCAGAAAGAGCTTTCTGCAGAAAGTGGTCTACAGCAGAAATGCCGACGGTGTTGATAATGCACGAATGCTATTGTTGTTCTTATTGGGAGATTCTTACAGCGAATGGGGTACTCCTCGCTTTCAGTGCTTCTTTATAACTCTGATGATTCATTATTGTTCTTGCAGTTGCCATGGAAAACTAGGCACGTGAAAGTCACGTTGTTGTCATGTTCCCCGGAGAGTGCATAACGTTGCATTTTCTGTAGCGGTGTTTAAGAAGTTTCTCCGCATTTTATTAAAAGAAGATCTGAACAAACTTTGATCGAAAACCTAAAGAACTGTTGAGTATAAGGTGGGGCAGTATAGCTCTCACTTCTGCATTGTGCTTTGTCTAGACTATCCATGCTTATTGGTGGTTTGTGATCGATATTGGCTAACGCCACTTCAAACCGTCTCGCATTGAAGACAGATCAAATTACTGTCCGATTGGAGTCACACATCCTATACAACACGATACTGATCACCACAAGAAATAAATTGGGCAAAAAGGGATATCTATCATTGTTTGTCCGATCCTGGAT